>PVIW01013526.1:0-27048 GCA_004026585.1 Noctilio leporinus
TTCCCCCCAAAGTCAATCCCACCTGTTGTCCATGTCCATGGTTCCTTTATACTAGGTTCTTGTCTAAGCTGCTCCCCTTCTTTGCCTCTGCCTCCCCCCTCCCCCCAACCCCTTTCCCCCTGACCACTGCAGGCCTATTCCTTGTATTCATAAACTTGGTTCTGTTAGTCTTTCTATTTAAGTAAAACAGGGGTGAAACAGGCCTTCATTCTCAGATAACCTTCAAGAGAGCAAGACAAGTATTTCAGGGGGCATTACTGCTTGCATGCTTGTTTGTTTGTGTACTTATTTATTTATGGTTTTATTTCATTCCCCCAGACTCTGGCTATCCTAATGGAGTAATTAATGTCTTTTTAAAAGAGTCTCAGCATTTAGTAAAGTAGATTATCTCAAAACCTTCCACAGTAGGATTTCGTCCAGGTTCCTTCCTCTGATTGGGCAGGAGAGGGCAAGATTGTGGCTAGACGGGCCCTTACTGAGCTGTGCAAAGCCCTTGGCTCCAGGCCAGAACTCAGACATGGCTCACACACTCCAGACTCTACCCTTCTTCACTCCTTCATAATCATCTTCCTGAATTTTTAATGCACATTTTTCCCAATCCATGCATTTCTGGATAATAAATAGTGCTTGCATAACACCTACACCTTGATTATTTTGGAATGGCGCAAAGCTTTGAAAGACAAAAACAAGTTCCCCCCACCCCTCCCAAACTAGAATCTCTAAATTTTATCACCCTTCTAGCAAGCATTCCTTATGGATCTCCTGTAGACAGAGTTTAGACAGCTTAAGGGTTTTAGCATGTTTAGAGACAAAATATGCATGTTATTGAAAAAAAAAAAAGTCAGAGAAACAACAATTCAATAACTTACCAACAGTCCTAAAATATACGAAGGTCTGTCCTGAAAGTATCGGGCCAATATCGATATAATTAAAACAGTTCGCACTGCCAATACTTTCAGGACAGACCTCATATGGCCCAAATTATGTCAGTTAGGTACTTGGAAAATGCAATATGTACCTAATAATCATACTTCTTAAAAAATCTATTAAAATAGGGTTTTGTGGCTTTTTATAATTTATTATAAATAGGTATGAAAGTCTCATAGGCATCAGGTTATCGTTGCTTTGCATTTTAAATGAAAAATGACAATTGCTACCATTTGCTGGAAGTCTGCTTTCCAGTTCTGTTCTCAGAAGCCAGGAGCCCCACCTGGTGGCAGGGTGCATAAGCTGTGAATGTCCCCAAGACAGTCTTTTACATAAGAAGAGACACAGTGTCACACACACAAAGCCTGGCCACCATCTGTGGACTGATTATAAAAGAAATTTTGTATTAATTTTTATAAGTTGCGAAGTGGGAATAAAAATTATTTCTTTGTGTTTAGTCTGGAGAAAAGCTGTCCAGAACACAGTTGAGAATTCTCCTGAAGTACACCATTGCCAGGAGTTTTAAAAATTAACAATTTAAACTCTGATTAAATGAGGCCTGTCTATGCATACTAATGAATTTGGCATGGTAAATCCAGTGGAATTAGGCAGACTTCCAATAATTTTGAGAAATAAGCAAAACAACAGTTAATGTAGCTGAAAAGCAGATTAATTAAATCTGCTTGTTCGTTGTTTAAAAACATCTTTGCATGTAATAATATACTCTGGGACACAGACAGCCACAACGATGCCAGAACAGTATATGGCAGGGTACAGCAAGGGACCAAGTCAGGTCCTGGGGTTGATAGAAATCCATATCCAGGAGGAAAGTAGGAGGAAAGGACCAACCAGATGGAGGCCTCGATCTGGGCAGTTGGCATCCTGAAGGTCCATGAGGGGAAGGAGAGGTGGGAGCCAGGAGACTCGCTTGAAGGAAAGTCTTTCTTAGCAGTGGTAGTATTGGTGACCTCTCTTCCTAGGACAGAGGTCATTTTGCTTTCTGACCAGATTTACACTCCCTGTGATATTGGGATGGATACGAATCATGTAAATAGGAGGTCAACAAAAATTTTTGGAATGAATAAGTGAGTGCAGATGAGGTGATGTCTACCCCTGAGGAGTCAAATGGAGCCTAACATCTGCCGAGGTAGAGGGAGACCAGCATTTCTAGACTGGGAGCCCAACTTCCTAGGTTACCGAACTGTCACCTGCAGACATAATGAGGGCACCTCTCCGAGGTTTTTATGTGGAATGAGTTATATATACCTTTCCCTTGCTCAATGTTTGAGTGTGTCTAAATCTTTGCCCTAACAGAATTTCTTCCAACTACCCCTAGTACTTGCAGAACCTTTCCCACTTAATAAGCATTATAATCTAATAAGCCTTATCTCTATTTATTTTTGGACTGGAATGTTCAATTAGTTGCATTAGGAAAGATGAATTCAACCACTCTGCCCTTGGAGGAAGTGAGTGCCAAGTGTCTGCTCATACATGATCTTTGTTCCCATTGTTCTGCTACATTCTGCGGGAGCTGTTAGCATTTCATCACTCTTTGAGAAAACCCAATGTAGCATGGCTTACAGGAATAAAATGTGCATTATGACACTTGAGGAGAGTTTAGAGAGAGGATAATATGTCAGAATCTGGGGGCTGAACTTGAGCATTCTAAAGCCAGGTGGCCATGTACTGACGTTTATACCACATGCATTTAACTCCTGGTAGCTAAGTGGGTCATTTTACCTTTGTTGCAACCTCCCTATTAACTCCTTTCCAATTATTTGTTCACCGTTCTAGACATTGTACATTCTTTAAGTGCCATACAGTCTAGAGTCAAGACATAATGGTAGAGCTTATGTTCTTTCAAAGCAATAAAATGTCATCAGTTAACCCATGAAAGGAAGAAAAAAATAATAAGCTGAGGAACTGAATTAGGTGCAGAATAGGAAATAGGTGGTAGGAGCAGAGATCTACAGTTATGATATATCATCCCAGGTGTTCCTAATCACTGACCATAATCAATTAAAAAGATTGACAGCCAGTCAATAGGAAAAACACCAAGCAAGCAAATGACACCTCAAAATGTCTTTCATACAATCTGTTAAGAAGAAAGATATGAATCATTGATTTACAGAAAAAATATCTATAGTGGGTTTTTTTTTTTTTTTTTTGCTATAATTTAGTACAATGCCTATGAAAACAGATTTTGGCTCTCAAAGCTCTGTAATAATTTCATGATTTTATTTTTTCCAAATGAAATATTTTAACCGTTAAGGCAAGTTGCAGTTAGCACTGCAGTCACTTAAAATGTCTCACTGATTAGCAGTAGCCAACATTGGGAAGGAAATCATATTCTGGTATTTTATTATTTTATTTTATCAGAGACATCTAAAATGCTTTCTACATAACCTGTGCGCAAAGACCAAGAGTCAGGCTCAGTCAGATAACCACTTGTAGCAGTCAGAGAGGTCAGAGCTGCAGGTTTCTGAGTACCAGCCCGGGCATGATCCAGCCGTGGTCACTGTTCCGTTGCTCTTGGCTTTTGTTGGGGCACGAGAGTGTGGGAGAGACTGCTGTGTGGTCATGACAACATTATGGGGGTACCCGGATGATCACTCTGCCATCCCAGTTACATTACCCACCCGTGGATCTCAAAGGTTTTCCTGCAGGGACCCTCAAACCCTGGCATTTGCTGGTTTTGTATGTGATTGAATTTTTTTTCTTACAATATTCTTTTCATGTGGAATATATATATTTACTGTGAAAAATAAAATAAAATCAACTTTCATTCCTTCCTTAAATTTCTACTTGCAGGTCAGGTTTTAATCTTTTATAGACTACCCATACAGTCAGAACACTGAGAGATATGTTGTAATTTTAAGCAAAGCTTAGATTTTTTTACCCTTACGGGATCCTGGCCAGAGGCATTGTACTGTGCTTGGGCTTCAGAGAAGCCAGCTTAGTTCTGAGACAAGCTAGACCCTTAATTTCATAGCATTGTTTATAACTCTCTGTGGCTGAGTGTTTTAACCCATGGCTTTAATGCTGCCTCCTCAACATTTTTGCATTGTGACTTTGCTGCTTCTCCCATTAAAAGCTAGAATCTGCTTTCCTATTTTTGAATATGAGCTGGCCTTCTGACTTGTTTTAATTAATAGAATGCAGTGACAATATTGCCAAAGACTTTAGAGGCCTTGTACTTTCTGCTTTAGACCACTTAGGACAAGGACACTGCTCTGAGCCAATCATAAAGAAAAGCCAGCTTGGTCTGCTGGATGGAGAATAAGACGTGAAATGGAGAAGTGAGGCATCCTGGCCAACAGCTGGGGTCAATGTTAGACATAAGTGCAGCCATCTTGAACCTCTGGCCCCACCAACTCTTTAGCTAAATTTAGTTGTGTGTGTGCATGAGCTCAGGTGAAACAGGCAGAGGAACTTCCCAGCTATCCTGCAGAATCATGAGACAAAAACAAAAACCAAAAAACAAATTGTTTAGGCCAACAATTTGGGGGATGATTTGTTAGGAAGCATAGACTACCTGAAACATTCTCATTAAATAATTTTAGGCCTTAAAAATAGAATCTCTTGTTCACTTTGATGGATTTGGACATTTGTGGAGAGAGAAAAAGCAGAGTATATGTTCAAGAAGAAAAAATATGCCACAAAATCACCAAAGCTCTATGCTATGCACCCTTCATGAGAAATCAAATCCAGAGATTCCTTTTTTTTTTCTTTTTCTTTTTTTAAAGATTTTATTCATTATTTTTAGAAAGAGGGAAAGAGAGAGAGGCAGAGAGGGAGACAGACATCAATGTATGGTTGCTTTTCACCTGCCTCCAGCCACAGACCTGACTGGAGACCTGGTTTGCAACCTTGTTATGTGCCTGAGCTGGGGAATGGAACCTGCGACCTTTAGGTTTGCAGGCCGGCGCTTTATCCACTGTGCTACCAGCCAGGGCTTAGAGAGAGATTCTTAAGTGCTCTAGTGTGTTGTACTGTTTATGTCACAGGTGTCAATACTTGTCATGTGGCAGGTACTTCTGGAAAATAATCTGTTTGTTTTTGGAAAGCAAACCAAAACAAAACATTGGCTCCATATACAATAATAATGATGCCTCGTGTAGCTGTTAGCAATTTTCCACATTGAGAATGAGTATTGGAAGGTAGAGAGAGCCAATCATTCCTCAGACATGGGCATAAGGCCATATGGGGAACTTAGGTTATGCTGAAGGTGCCTGGACAGTGAAACCACCCTGGGGTCATTAATTTAAACTATTATACCATTGGAACTGGGTTTTAAGCTAGTGAGAGACAAGGTAATTATAGATTTTTCTACCTTAGGATTTTTTCCATTTTCTTTTAATGGGTTGCTTTTTCTTTCTATTAAAAAAAACTTCCCTTTTTGCCCTGGCTGGTGGCACAGTGGATAAGGCACCGGCCTACGAACCCAAAGGTCTCTGGTTCAACTTCCAGCCAGGGCACATAACCAGGTTGCAAGCCAGGTCTCCAGCCAGGTCTGTGGCTGGGGGCAGGTGAAAGGCAACCATACATTGATGTCTCTCTCCCTCTCTGCCTCTCTCCCTTCCCCCCTCTCTAAAAATAATAAATAAAATATTTTTAAAAACTCCTTTTTTAAAAAAATTATTTGTTATTTACTCTATAGTATGGGAATGTGAATAAAGAAACAAAAGTGATTTAGTTCTTATTGCCATAATTCCGGAGGGATTTTCTCTGTGTTGTACCAGCTTAATATTCTGATATGAAAGCACTATATTCTCTAATCCTTTTACATGTGGGTTGTCTAGAGAAAAGTCTAGCCATGGGAAAAATTATATTAATTTTCCATAAACATTATCCCATAATAAGAGAGTGGCTAAAAATTATATATGTATGTGACTTTATTTAGTAAAAATGCTTCTGTATCTGTTTTTCTCTGTCATTATTGCAACTTATTTTAGGAGTAAGGGGAGATAAAAGAAGGACGTATCTATTTAGTATCTTCTGTGTGCTAGACATTTTGTTTATGTGACCTCATTGGACCCTAACAGTCACCCTGTGTTGGAGCGTTGAGACTCAGAGGAGGCACAACTACTACCAGCTGGCAAAAGTAGGATTTGAACTCAGGTCTGTTTGGTTCCCCAGCGTACTCTCTTCCCACTGTTCCACGCTACAGCATACCTTGTCTTATTGCACTCTGTTTTATTACACTTTGAAGATACTGCACTTTTTACAAATCAAAGGTTTGTTGTAAACGGATGTTGAGTACATCTATAGGCCCAATTTTTTCAACCACATACTCACTTTATGACTCTATGTCACATTATGGTAATTCTCACAGTATTTCCAACTTCTCCATTATTATTATATTTGTTAAGGTGAGTTTTGGTCAGCGATCTTTGATGTTACTATTGTAATTACAATTTGCTGAAGGCTCAGATGATGGTTAATATTTTTTAGCAAGAATTATTTTTCAATTAAGGTATGTATTCAATACATTGGCTTTTTTGAATACATAATGCTATTGCACACCTAATAGAATATGGCATAGTGTAAACATACCTTTTACGTGCCCTGGGAAGCAACAAAAATTCATGTGACTTACTTTTTTTGTGATATTTGCTTTGTTGAGGTGATATGGAACTGAACACATAATATCTTCAAGGTATGCCTATACTAAGTGTTTGCTGAACTCCAGCCTGTATCTCAATCTTTCTAGGGATGGGGTACCCACTCAGTCATAAGACAGATTTTCTGATTTTTAAATATTCCTATTGTTTCCAGAAAGACTTTCCTTATGCTTGATTAGGATCTTGGATAAGGGGGTCTTGCAGTGAGAGGAGATATTGTTAATTAGATAATGATCTCTAAGTTCCCTTTAACTTTTTTTTTTTTTTTTTAATTCTTATACTAGCTAGCTTGGAATAGCTAGCTTAAAATTTTTGTTGGTAGGTATGGAATAGAACGAAGCTAAACATTTCTTTTGGAAAACAAAGTATCATCTTTTATAATATATGGAAATTACTGTCCACATTCTAGGCTTAGCAAGCCTAGACCATGAATTGATAATCACTGAAATTGGTTGAAAGGTACTTGGAAGTTGATTGCACTATCCTCTCCACTTTTAGATTACACAGCATATGCTTAAAATTTTTCATAATTAAAAGGTTTAAAATGTTTAAAGCTCAGTGTTTGTATTATAGTATGAAAATCTCCCCCTTCATGTTACTAATAGATCAAATGGAAAAGTGTTCTAGTATTTTTAAACACACATCAGTCTTGAAAATGAAAGATTTTTATTTTTTTAATTAACATATACCTCTAAGTTCAGTCTTGTTTCTTTTGTGTCCCTGGACTGCACCCCTCCCCAAAGTTATCCTGGATATTTCTAAGTTAATTGGTTGATTGGAAATATCTCTAGAAGCTGATTTTAATAGTCATAGATAATTTTTAAAAGAAAAAAAGGGACACTTCTTTGTAGCAACAATGTATTTTTTAAAAAATATAGTTATATTTCTGTCTTGACTTCTGAAGATGAACTTTTCATTTTCAAAGTACATACTTTCCAAATCAGTCAGCTGGAAAGCAGGGGTTTCTGACATCACCTGCACCGCCGGGGACATGGCCATTGGACCCAGGCCCTCAAGGAACAAGAGCAAAGCCCCTGCAGCTCCGGTCCTGGAAGCCCCTGGCAATGTCCTCTACAAATCTGCGGTTGAACTTTTTCATATGCATCTATTTATACACGAATCAGTGCCCTTCCTATCACCTTCAGTTCTGAAGTTCACTTGAAACTCTTTACTTCAAAAACAACAGATGGCTTGTTTTCAAAATACAACACAAATTTTTAAATAATTTAAAACACTTTTCATTCATTCTGTGAAAATGATTTGTGTTAGAAATGCATGTCAGCTTTTATTTGCGTGTGGGAATGTTCTGATGTATGATATTCTGGGGGACTCTTTATTTTTTAAATTATTTATTATTTTTTGAAGAGAGGGGAAGAGAGAAAGGCAGAGAGGGAGAGAGACATCAATGTATGGTTGCCTTTCACTTGCCTCCAACCATGGACCTGGCTGGAAACCTGGCTTGCAACCTGTTTATGTGCCCTGGCTGGGAATTGAACCAGCGACCTTTGGGTTCGCAGGTGGTGCCTTATCCACTGTGCCCCCAGCCAGGGCTTGGGGGACTCTTTTTGTGGATAGATTTTCCTTTCACTAAGATAGAGGATTCCTTATTGCATTCCCATAACCCGGTTGAGGGTGGTCTCAGGTTTCGTCATCCCACCATGGAAAACCTGTTCATCTGGCTGAAGCTCCTTAACTCTGTTCGTGAGGCCATCTGCCTGGTTACCGAAATTGGAAGGCTCAACTTCTGTTCCCAAAGACTCGTTGGCTCAATTTATAAATCATAATCATATTGATTTATAAATCTCAGGATAAAGAACATGGCACATAGAGCAATATATGCGAACACTTAATGTATCATAACTACCAGAAAGAATTGTTCGCTTCTACAGCATCTTGAAACTTAAAAGCTTTCCTGTCATGAGTAAGTGTTTTCTAATTCAGATATAAATCATGAATTTACTACCATTGTTTGTTAAGGTTGTAAGGTCAGTCTGTCAAAGGGTTTATTTACCAGAGACATGGAATTTGCAAGTCAAGTCTGCCACCATGTAGCATGCTTGAGTTGTGGCTGTGCCAAATAATACTGGCATGACTAAGGGCAAAGCATAGGTGGAACTGACTTGTTTTATTTTTTGCCTGAAATAGATTTTTTTTCTTCCTTATTTTACCACTTTGTCTACCCACTGTTATTTTTCAGAAAGTAAAACTCTATACACAAAAATTTAATATTGTGAAACACTAACACTAGATTTAAATATAAAGAAATGTTTAACAGACTGAGAAATAAAGAGTTGGGGGTACTATGATTTCTTCAAGTCCTGTTGCTTGAAGATAAACAGCTGGGTTGGAATTCAAATCCAATGTGTGACTCCAAACCCTATCTTTTCAACCCTTTCACTGGCGACTCACACACAAGCTAGGAGGAAAGAAATGCACAATGTGTTTTGATTTAGAGAAAATGTTTTTCTGTCTTTAACTGCATTGAAGTCTTTTGGCCCATGGTGCTATCCTTCCCCAGGACAGAGTGAAAACTGAAGGGAGGAGAGAGGTCTGACCAGGGTCTGAACTCTATCTGCCCTCAGGAAAAAGCTATTTGTTGTTACTGATTTGAAGTCCAGGGTAATGGTTAATCAAAGCCTTTCCTGATCAGCTACATAAAAACAATTATGAAGGGGAAAAAAGGTGTGGAGTCTCAATGGGGTGAGGTGAGTGAGGCATGTATGTCAGGTGCAGACTGGAGCAGGACTGCCTCTCAAGGGTGTACAAGTTCAAGGTCAGCTCTGGGAAGAGAGCACCTCCTTCCACGTGCACCTTGGGCACCTGCCACATGCCACAGGCTCCTTTCAGTCCTGAGACAGAGGTGGGACTCTTTGATGTGGAGGGCTAAAGGAGAGGATGCAAGCAGACAGAGGCAGAAAGGAGATGCAGAGAGAGCTGGAATGCCAGGACTGAGGATGGAATCACCTCCCAGGAGATGCTGACGAAGCCCATGGAGGGACCTGATGGTGACCACTCAGCGCACCATCCCACTCCACCAGTGGGTACCAGCTAACCATCCTGTCTCCTGTCTGACTGCTGGAAGTACCCCCAAGCTGGCCTTCTGGACAGAGCTCTCCCAAACTGTGTGTACATGTCCCATGCCCTCATGTCCCAACAATGCCCTCAGGACAACTATAAGGTTAAAGGGATGCATTGACATCTAGCAGGGGCCCTACCTAGTTTGAATGCTGGGGCCACCCGTAGACCCTGGTCCATGCAACACCTGGCCCATAAGATCCTGAAGAGGATGCTGGAGCACAGGAGGAATCTGTGGTTCAAAAGGTTTCAGTATGCAACATCACATCAGACTAAAGGTGTATTTATTCCATGTTCCTCAGACCATTTCCTGTGCTAGTGAATTTTTAAATCTGCAAGACTGGGTGTAGCATTAATGGTGTCCCTAGTTTATGTTGCCATAGAACTCTATTTTTTAAGAACGTAATCTCAGAAATCTCAAAATGGCAGCTTCACAGATGTGTTTCATGTGACCTGTGAAAATTTTGGAAGTTTTTGAATGTTACCAATATTTACAAATTAAGTGGTTTCACCAAAAAATAAATCCAATTTTCCAATATTCCTTGGGGGGGGAAAGGAGTGTGTTACAACAGAAGGTCTACTTTTCTACAGGGCACTGCTCCACTTTGATGGCATGAAAGCCCAGTGTGCCCCAGTCCACACTATTCCTCAATGACTCTCCATCACTAACCAACATCAAGGGCCACTCCATATATTACTATGCTTGTTCTGTGGTCTTTAGTATAGTGAAAAATGTTTCTTTGCAGCCCTGCTTCCTGTGTCCTCCTTTGTCCTACCTGCCCAGATGCAAGTCACCTGCCTGGCCCAAGTTGGTCTTGGTCTGTTCCATTGGCATCCGTGCTCCATGAGCCACACTTTGGAAGGGATGCATTTCTCAATACTGTATCATCAAAGCCACATAATGTGACCCTGATATTTGAACATCTCCCCATGGAAATTTACCAAGGGATCTCCTAGCTGTTATGGACTGAATTATTTCTCCCCCAAATTCTTATGTTAAAGCCTAACCCCCAATGCGCCTGTATTTGAAAATAGGACCTTTAAAAGGGTAATTAAAGTCAAATAAGGTCATCAGGGCTTTATTTTATCTGGGGATCCCTGAGTGGCTGGTTCAGTGCCAGAGAATATTTCTTAAATTTTAATCTAATCCTGGTTTTAGCCTTAGATCTGTGCATGTTGGTTCTTTATATAACTCATCTTAAACTTTATCTTGGCATTGAAACTTTCGCTATCTTAAAATTTATCTTGGCATTAAAACTTTCTCTACTCTTTTAAAAGGCTCCAAGGTCAATGATTTTAACCCCAGATAATACTGTCATGACATCAAAACTTCAGCTGTTTATACCCAAATTATAGCAGACAAGTAGTTTTTCTCTGCTTTTACTGCATGTGGGAATGCTTCTTATATCTTGCAAAGATATGGGAAAAATCCCTGGACAGAATGCTGTGCTCAAAACAGAAACTTAGGAAAGAGAGGTACTCGGTCTTAGGAGCAGGAACTGATCACCTGTCAGTCTTGGCTGAGTCAACTGCTGGAATCACTGGACCCCACTAAGTGCGCCCCTGGCCTCTGACAGGTGGAAGAAAACACCTCTGGCAGGAGAAACTCCAAAGTTGGCTTTGGCTTCCTCAGTGGAGGGGTGAGAGCCTGGATTAACCCTCCCACCAATGCCTATCCAAGTAGGAGAAAGATGATCCCACAAAGGAATCCAAGAACCTTAGGAAATAATGCTTGGTGGTCAAAAAATGACAGATATTCATGACAGTTGTGGAGTATTGAGTGGAAACCCCTGATGTGCCATCTCCAAGTGGTAAAGGCAAGGCTTGGGACCTCTCTCTTGAAGAGGCTATATATGTAAGGTGAATCATTAACTCCTATTCTGAGGATCCTGGTCTGCACCTGAGATCTGCTGTGGGGCTTTGAACAGATCCACAGCTCTGGGTTGTGATCCTTCCCTTAGTGAAATGAGGCATTTTCAATGAATAATCTCATCTCTCTTGTCAAGGTTTTCCTATGAGTCTATGTACAAAAGAAAATGTTCCCTTCCCAAAAGCTATCTCCTACTGCTACTTTAAGTAGACTTTCCCTTAGGAACTCCACCCCTAGCTGTCACCACTGTCCCCAACACAAGCTGCATTCTGAAAGCCTTTGCATCTTTCACCATGCCATATGACATTTTGATTCAAAACCCGGTTTGGAAGAGTGCTGGTGTCTTATTTGTATCTGTTGGCTAAACTCATCATTGCAGCTGCAGTGATTTTTGACAGATTTATGAGATAAATTTAGATACCTACTGCTGCAGAAGTGTGAGGATCTAAATAATGAAGCAGGAAGAAATAAAATAATGTACACCCATATTGCTACCATTTTCCAGGAATGCCCCTAGATCAGACAGTGATCTTTTGATTGTTCAAATTATTCACATAGGAGAATGCCTCATACAAATAAACCAAAATAAAAGTCACTTCCCATACTTCTATATAACTGGTGACCCCATTTACAGTCTTTCTAGGATCTTGTTTGATGTTTAGATCGAGGTTGACCTAAATGAAAGTCATGAAAACACAAAAGACAGTTAATGAGATGAGCCTGGGGAGTCCTGGAACTAAAGACCACAACCTTAATGAGCACGTGAAAAGACAGAAGGACTTAAGTCACTCCTGGATGGGAAGGACATTTTTAGTCAAGAGACTTTGCCACATGTCCAAGGACCTGTGTCTCAGGCCTCCCAGTAACTGGGACAGGGGTGGCAAGCAAGAGATCTAGACAGAACCTGTTTCACTGGAACAGGTTTGGGGGTAAACCCTTCTTCAGCTCCTCTTACAATCTCCCCCTTTCCCTCTTGAGCCAATGGGTACAGTATTCTGTTGTCTGCTCCCCACCCACCCCAAACCATGATTTGAAGGCAGAGGAACCTAGACATTTTAAAATTATTCTTAAAAATGTTGAATTTGTTGAAATTCTTTTCGTTGAGTTGAAACATCTTGAGTTTTACCTTCGTTGCCTTTGGTTCTGAAAATTAATTTGCAATTTTAATGGGTATTTTGAGAATACTTAGCATGTTGAACATTTTGAAGAAATTCAAAACAACTTGTTGCTATTGAGGTCTGCCCTATACACACAGATGGGAAGAGAAAGTTAGGGCAAGCTACAGTTCTCTCCCCATATGCCTTGGAAAAATTGCTGTTCAAGATACATTTGTGGGAAGTGGAAGTGACTGAGTCACCACTCTTTTTCCAGCAATTATTAAGTAATCACATAAAAGGACATAATTGACACATTAGGCCATAAGGAGTGAAGCAGCAAACTGTCTTTGTTTCATTATATGATCCCTGCAAGGTATAGGCTAGGATACAAGAAAAAAAAATGATACATGAGAACTTGCCTGGTACCCTGAAACTTCCTATTACTATTGAGGTTTGGTTCTGTACCTTGTTTGACCTTAGCAGGATTTCCTTACCTAACATGGCCTCTACCCTAACGGGATCTTTGCTGCCCTCTGCAGGCGGCATGGAAGCCTCACATGGGGGTGCTCGCCATTCCTTTCCTCTGGAACACCCTTCTTCTGGAGCTCACCCTATAGTCTTTCTAGTCTCCGGTACCCCGAAAACTACTAGCTTGCCCCTGAATGCTCTCTGATCATTGCTCTTCTCTCTTTTAAAAGTACATTTTTTTACAATATATTGCATCTCAGGAACATATCTATGTCATCTCAAACCCCTCTGCCCTTCTGTTTCTCCTCTTCTAGCCAACCCCTTGTCGTATGTAACACTGGGGCCTGATTTATAGTCTCCCTTCCCACCCCACTTTTTGTCATATCCTCAAACATTTACTGAACACCTACTAAGTGGCAGATGCTGATCTCATTGGCCATGAGAATACCCCATCCAACCAATTGGCTTCATGTTTCCTGTGATACCTTAGCTCCCAAGACTGTCATCTCTGCACCATCTCAGCCACTCATTCCCAGGATCACATGCTTTCTCATCTCATTAATAGGGACTCTTCCCTTTTAAAACATAAGTCCATCATTCCATTCTTGGGACGTATCCCTTTAACCTCAAAGATACCCATTCATTTCCTTATTAGTTCTTCCAGGCCATCATTAGGGGACCATGAAATTCATTGTCCAAAAGGAATCTTTTGCAGGTGAAAGTGGACAGGACAGTAACTGGTCATGGGCAAACAGGGATGCATGGTCACAACTAGTCACCACACAGTCATCACACACTGTTGAGTAACCTTTCTTTTGTGTCCAAACTGTGGCAAGCAAGATCCCTTTCTTCCGTTCACATTCTTCTGCTATAAGGCTTATTCACAGATGTGGTCCCCTCACTGAGTGGACCCTCTGAGCCACTCTTCAATAGTTTCCTTATCTTTAGTCCTTTCCAAAAGGATCCCACACTTTTGCTGCTCCTTCCCCTGCTCAATCCTTGACTCTTCTCTTCCAGCAAATGAGCTAGAATCCTCTGCTATCGGGAGAACCAAGATTAGTAGCTATAAACTCTCTCACCTTCCCATTCCTTGCATCTCACTGTAGATTTACTCCTAATATGCCCTTAAGTCTCCAAAAATGTATGTCTGTTCTGCTAAGCCACCTGTGGGTGAAGTGCCCCAATCCAGGGCTTACACATTTTAGTCAGTCTGGCTGAACATCATAAAAGAGTGAATAGTAAAGTAAAACATAACTCAGGCCCTGGAATTTCTTTTGTTGTGTTTCTGATGTAAAACTTTGTAAATTTCTGGTTTAATTTGTGGATGCGCTATTGTCAGCTCTCTGACCTGAAAATTTTGGGAGGAACTCTTTTTTGGGAAGGTCAAAGAATAATAAAATTTTAAAAAAAAATTTCATTTTGCTATGCAAAAAAGAGGTCCAGTGCCAGCCTGCAAACCCAAAGGTTGATGGTTCAATTCCCAGCCAAGGGCACATAACCAGGTTGCAAGCCAGATCTCCAGCCAGGTCTCTAAGAGGGCAATCTCCTCTTTTTCCTTTTTTTTTTAAATTATTATTTTTAGAGAGAGGAGAAGCGAGAGAGGCAGAGAGGGAGAGAGACATCAATGTATGGTTGTCTTTCACCTGCCTCCAGCTACGGACCTGGCTGGAAACCTGCCTTGCAACCTGGTTATGTGCCCTGACTGGGAATCGAGCTAGCGGTCTTTGGATGCAAAGGCCAGCACCTTATCCACTGTGGCACCAGCCAGGACCCACAATTCTCCTCTTAAATGTTGTTTATTTCCATTAATGTCATACTAAGCGTAAAGATGTGGCTACTGTCCTTCAGTTAAGTGTATGGAGTGAATTTTTTCTCTCTGATGGTACATCTATAGAAATATTTGTATGATTGGGATTCAGACATTGTCCATGGCTATTGGGCAGTGAGAAGCAGACCCATTGTGGGTGGGATCTGGGGTTACCACAACAATTGAATAAATATTGGACATTTTATAACATATATCTGAAGAATTTTCTTACATTCTCATAGTAAAATAATGTTCATTAATTCAGTTTTTTTTTTTTTAAAGTAAATGTCACTTAACACCTTATCCATCCATTTATTGAGCACATGGGTCAGATATCTTGCCAGGCATTGTCAAAGTAGAATAAATAAGAAAACGTCTAGCTTTTATCATGTTAAGGAAGATAACCATGGAAACAGAATTATTTTATATAGTGAGATAAATGTAAGAATAGAGCTATCTACCCAGTTTGGTCCTAACACAAAAAAGAAAAAACTTAATTTGGCAGGGTAGAGTCCTGTGTTGAGAGAAAAAAAAAAATGTGTGGTGATCTAAAGGTATGAACTCACATAGAGTATATTCAGGAACCTGCAAGTAATTGATGTGGGCTGGTGCTGAGGGGGGTGTTGGGTGGGGAAGGGGAATTAAGGCTGGGAAGGGAGGAAAGAAGAGCCATGAGACAAATGACCTTGCACAGCAAACCAAGGGCAAAGGAGAGCCATTGAAGGTTTGTAAAAGAAAGGAAATGACCAGATCTGTATGTTTAGAAAGGTCATGGTGATGTACTGTGGATTGCTTGAGTGAGGAAAATAACTTAGTGTGGAGGTGCCGTTGTCTGGGTTATATATTATAAGGCTTAAGTCAAGGTAGTGGCTTTGAAGATGAAGCAGAGTAAAAAGATTAGAAAGATACATAAGAGAAAGAACAAGCAGAATTTGTTGACTTGATTAAAACTGAGAAGAGAGTTGGAAAAGGGGAGAAAAAGAATTCAGGATTTGGTCTTGATAAGTAACATGAAGATGCACACATGCCATTCCTAAGAACTGGACATAGTAGGAAATATGCAATCCACCCAAATCCAACAAAGTATTGAAAAATCCCCAAAAGTAGGGAACTGCCCCTGTAACCAACTGTAACCACCTAGCCACAGACATATCTATAATTTTGTTAAATCATCCATTAAGGGGATTGTCAATAACATCTCATTTGACAGGCATTTAGAAGCTCTTCTAAAATTATGAAATACATGCAGTTGCTTCTTGAGAGAAACTAACAAAGTCATAGGAATTCAAAGTAACCCCTTTCAACTTAAAAGATGATCTGTTTAGTGAGGCAGTTCAGAAGTAAAACAAGTGAGAAGGTAATTGTACATGTGTACACATTTCCCTCCTTCCCACCCTGGAATTTGGAAGAATGAAGAAAACAGGCAGGTACTGTTACAAACCTGATAAGGAGACTGCACGTGGAAAATACTGTGTCTAAGAAATCAACTCATTAATATTAATACCTTTAAAAACTCTTGGCTAATAGTAGCAAATGTATTAGATTTGAGAATTTTTAATGTGCAATTTTGCCTTTTACTAGCAGTATATTTCTGGGATCCCTACTTAATGAGGTATTAGTACCAGACAAGAGTAAAAGTGAGGTGAACCCCTAATTTGAAGTGACCTGCATGACAAAGCTGAGCTCAGTGAAAACACTCTCATATGGTATAGACTTGGTTTTGCTCCCTGTTAACAGATATAATTTTGCTTCAAGAGAAATAGGCTCCAAACCTTGGAACACAGTAGCAGAGGACACAGCCTGAGAAGGAAGTGTCGTCTTCTTAGAAGCTGTGGTGGGCACTGCTAGACCTTATAAGGAGTTAATACTCCTTACTGTTTGTTATGGGGCTTTTCTGCATGTGAAATATGAAAGAAGAGCTTCAGCCTTTCATTCAATCTGCAATAGAGGCTGTTGACGGTGGTCCAAGATCTAGGATGGAGCCTCCACATGCTGTGCTGCTCACCTTTCTCTAAGTGATCTCTGGAGCAAGAAACCTGGATTCTTGTTTAAAATTAATATCAAGCATGGCACATTTCTTGCCTGCTTTTCCTGACATTATAGGGAATAAGTGTGAGCCAGTTTTTAAACTCTGACAGCCCAGCATTGGCAATTTAATATGATTCAACCTGTAGCTTAGTTCAGTAGCTCTTGACCACTTTTTCTGCATCTAACCCCATGGAGGATGTTCTCATTTGCCTAGCCCTATCTTTTCCTGCATTTCCCACCTCCGCAGTTGGCATTAGCATCCATCTACTACCCAAGCCAAATAACCAGGAGTTATCACAACTCTGCCTTCTCCTTCACTCTCCACATTCCACTAACTTCCAAGCCTTACTGGCTCTTTTTCTCAATACCTTTTAAATCCAACTACTTCTCCCCATGATCATCATTCTCTTCATTCAAACCAGTGTCATCTTCAGCCTGAGCTGAGTCCACCAACCAGCCTCCAAACCAATCTCCCTGCATCCATTTCCATCCTCATTGATAGAGCTTTTCTGCTGCAGCCAAAGAGACCCTTTCAGAATCTGGTAATGACTGTCTCTTTCTTAAATAGCTTCATAATGGCCTTAAAATTAAAAAATTCACTATTTTAATTTGGCTCTAGAGTCTTGAACTGGCTAGCCCACTTCTACAGACTCATTTCGTACTCTTTCTATCATAGCCACACTGGCCTATTTCAATCCCTTGAACATGTGATCTTTCCTTTGGTCTTTGTACATTCTGTTCCATCTTTCTCACCCCTACTCAACTAGCCAAGGCCAGTCTTTCAGAGTGCAGCTTAAACTTTGCTTCGTCAGAGAAGCCTTCCTTGGCTACCCAGGGTAAGTTGGGTCCTCTGTTGCATGCTCAAATAGCATCTGAATCTCTTCTTCATGACACTCATCATTATTATGAACTTAGTCAAAGTTGTTCTGACCATCACACTATAAACTCTTTGAAGACAGAGGCCATTTCTCTCTTATTTCATGATGTGTCCTCTATACCTGGCATAGGGCCTGCCACATGACCTGCCACATGGCTGTCTTTAACAAACAAATATTAAATGAAAAAGTTACACTCTCATGAATACTTTGAGCTTTTAAAATGAGGTTGTTAGATTTTTTTTTCCTGTAAAATTTACATTGTCTTATTGGAATTACATCCTTTTTCCCCTTCACTTTAAGTAATATATAACTTAACCAGCATTGGTTTTTTATAAGAATAATTGTAAATGCATTAACTTAATGTTTCTCATTGTGCTAAATAAATGAATTAGCATTTAGCTTATTATCTAGTTCCTGGCCTCCTTATCCAATTATTGAGTAAAAGAAGATCTTTTTGATTCCACATATACTCCATACATACAATTGAGTTGAATTTCGGTAGTTTTTTTTCTTTTCTTTGTAAATTAGTTTTTTTTTGGGATGAATAGGTAACATTCCTATCCTAGTGCCAGGCACTGTCCTTTACATATACTAATTTGTTTAATTCCCAGAACAATTTTATGAGCTAGGTATAATATTGCCTAACTAGTAGGCAGTGCAGAACTGTATCTTATTCTTTAAGTTTATTCTTTGTGCTGCTGAGATAGTGCTGGTGACTTGCTATTGCTACTACAGAGGACACCGCTACCTGGTCCTCATTGGGCTAAGGCTCTGGCCAAGAAGCACTTCTCACTTTCACTCTGTGACAAGAAGCCCTGCTGGGCAATTTGTATGCAGAGGGACTTCCACTGTATATTCCTAGGAAGGACGTGACTACATAGCAGTCTCTCTCTCATTCTCTCTCTCATGCATATGACATTAACAATAAATGAGATGTTTCAGCTGACTTCTCATGCAAATGCATACAGGGCCACAGCAATGAGCTCTTTCTTTGCACAAAGGTCTAAGTTTATATGTAGGGAGAGTATATTTAGTTAGTGATCTAGTCATCATTTGTCACTTTGGCCTCCTCATGCTTCTTCCTCCTCAATCCATTCCTCCTTGTCTCTTGCAATAAGAATAACAGGAGCCAGTGAGGAGGAGATACCCCTTCCTGTCAAGGTACATGAGAACAGTAGTCATTGCACCCCAGGGCGGGGGGCACCCAGCCCTGTGGGCCAGGGTACCTCCTGATAGTTTGTGCCAGCCTCTGATTTTTTGACATTTTTCTGGGACAACAAGTCCAGCTTTCATCAGAATCACTGACTTTCATTGTATAAATGAAAGAAGCTAAAGCCATAAACGTCAGGGTCCCAAGTAAATGTTATCAGAACTTGGGCCAGGACCAAGCCTTGCAACTCCTAGTTCAGAGGTTTCCATACACTAGACTGTTTTTCCTCACAGGGAACCATGGAGTGGTGGCCAAGATGTCAGACTTGCTGCCAGCCTCCTTGTAGTCTGGGAAGTTAGAACACGCACTCACAGTCATGCAATGAAAGTTTGAATCCCTACAGTTCTTCACATAAAAAAGTTTGTAACTGAGCCCTGGCTGGTTGTGGCTCAGTGAATTGAGTGCTGGCCTGCAAACCCAAAGGTCGCTGGTTCAATTCCCCAGCCACGGCACATAACCAGGTTGCAAGCCAGGTCTCCAGCCAGGTCTCCAGCCAGGCCTATAGCTGGAGGCAGGTAAAGGCAACTGTACATTGATGCTTCTCTCCCTTTCTTCCTCCATCCCTGCCCTTCTCTCTGAAAATAATGAATAAAATATTTTTAAAAAAAGTTTGAACTCTAGTTCAAAGTCCTGTGTGCTGGAGAAAAGATGAGGACACATATTTGGGATCAGGGTCTTACCTGTTTGGGCCTCTGGTGGTGGCAGTGGAAAGTTCGTTCCAGCAGGATGTCTCAAAAATCTTTGGGAATCTGCAGTTCATTTCATCAGCCCTGACTCCCTTTTACAGAGAATAAGACATAACTTGTCCTTTTGAAGAAGAAAATGATCCCTGTGGGGCACTTGTTATCACGCTGGCAGATTGCGACAATAAAGAGTTTTGAAACAGTATAAAAACTGTTTGAAAAGGTACCTTGATTGTTTCAGCTTCTTCAAGTAATTCCCTTTAGAATGACTGGCAAAGAATTTCCCAAGTTTTGGAGGCTAATGTTAATCAACAAAATAGGGGCATGACAGTGGCTTGCCTTTGCTGACTTTAGCATCTACAGGAATAAGAGTTTATGGGGGGAATTGTGCACAAATTCAACATGAAACTATATGGAAAATAATGATCTGGTATTGGATGAGTCCCATCTGTAACAGCTCGCCTTTCCCACTGCTCACCTGTAAGCAATTGTCACCACTATTAGCCCTTTGAACAGAATAGGTGCTGACAGGGACAAGGGCATTACTCACATCAGTCTGGCCACTTGTGAGCGGCTTATCTGAGGACTGTGCACATCCAACTTAGCCCTGTCCTGTGCTGTTTGCTGTTCCCCCTTGCAAACTTGTAAACTGTCATGTGTTCAGGATAAGTAGTAAAGGATAATTTGCCGCCCACTGCACTAACTAATAAGAAGGGAACAGAGAGACAAGTATCTACTATGTACCAATTACTACCCTCATAGTTTCTCTATCTCATTAACCTCTCGGTGAAGATGACGTTATTAGCCCCACTTCACAGATGAGGAAAATGACCCTCAGAGAGGGTCATATAGCTGGTAGGTGGCAAAACCAAGGTTTGAGTTAGTCTTCTTGACTCCGAAGTTTTATTTTCTTTTTATTGTGCTATGCCATCTGCCTTATCAGAACAGGCAGATTGTTTCATATCTGTGTTCGCAAAGTCAATATGAACTTTAGCTTCCTATAAAAACATGCATGTGTGTGTTAAAAAAAAAAAAGTTAAGACAATATAGCTCAACAATCCACAAGAAAGGTAAAATCAGGACTCAGAAAATTATCCTTCTTGTTGGCTGTGGCATTGTCCACTGTCTTCATTTTATAATAACAGATTATTGTTGTTTCGTGCGCCAGAGGTCCTCTTCTCATACATAAAGTGGGACCAGGCTGAAGCAGCTCATGGAACCCTGCTGATAAAATGATTACTGACAGAAAAGCACTCTGAAAAGAGAAAATGTTCTATTGGCCCTGTTCTTTGCTGGTCTCAAACTAATTAGTTTTAAAATCTGTCTTAATCCAGGATGTTTAAATTAGATGAGAAGTTAGCACATTTTTTTCACTATTTCTGAGTCTATGAAAGAAGCATGGAGCAAATATTTTGATAAACTATCATTACCAGCTTGTATTAATGAGATCTTTTATTCAACTAAATTGAAGAGAGATGTCAACAAGTTATGTGAATTTTTTATATCAAGACCTCTCCTATGGGAAGACAAACATTCAAGACTGGCAGCAGGGTATTATTTAAAATAGCAAGAAGTAAAATGAATACAAGAGGCTCAGGTTTGATACCAGGTTTCTGGTCAGCATCCTGATTTCCAGACTGCTCTCTAATCAAGCACCCACAGTGACTAGGTCTCCTTCACATCCCTAGGTTATTGAGAATATATTAAATTAATTATTCTGTACAATTGAACCCTAATTTTATAGGAAAATCTCAGACTCTGGAGCCAAAGAAAAATGAATCTTGGAGTATAAATTACATTTTAGAACATTTGTAATTCTTTTTAAAGAAAGCTTTTTTAATGAAAAAAATCTTTGTGCCCTCATTTTTCTAGTTCTTTGTGCCTTCAAAGTAGATCAGCTTGTTCTTGATCAGTTGGTATGTTTACTGCAAGAAATTATAAGTAGAACTGCTTCAATCCTTTCCCCCAAGTAGGGCTGCCCTTGTGTCCTGTTATAGTTTTCTTGAGGTAAAGATGGCTTCCCTGGAGTGATATCACTTTTATGATTAAATGTATGATTAAGTGTGGCCCCTGACAAATCTTGATTTTTGAGAATGGCTCAAGCTCTTTACCTTTAAGGTTTGGTTAAATGTGTAAGACTGTCTGACCTGGTTTCACCAGGCCACATTTTCTAGCAGAGATTATGAGACTCTTGGTTTTATTCCTATTTACTTGCTGACCAGAGTTTTCTCAAACATTTCCTATTCATGCTGGGAAATGAAGTTTAGTGTGGAAGGTTGTTAAGATAAAACTCTCAAGGCCATAGTCCTCACCTTACCAAAACAGAGAAGAAATTGTCCCCAAATCTTCCATTTTTGTTCATGTGAATCAAGTGTAATTTTGATCAAGTTAAGAAGCTATTATATGTAACTATATATATTACATGTATACATACATGTAATATATATATTTATATAGAGAAATTTCTATTTCTATGCACTATACATGCTATTAAACATTTTTCTTTCATAAAAGGTCTATGTGATCTACACTCAGGGAAGGTGGATTTACATCTAATTTTAAAACGCTGAGAATGCATAAAAGGCAATTTTTCTCAATCAGTTCATTGATTTCCTAGATTTAATTAATACAGTTTAAAAGTTTATTCAATGAAGCAGCGCGTCATCCTTCTGAGACTCATTTATAAAAGTAATGTTCATGATCTGAAGCCCTGGCATGAAATACTTTGTTGGGGGAGCTCTTTGAAACTTAGCCTAGTGAATTGTGTTTTAATGCTATTATCTACTCAAACCTAATCTGGAATTATTTTAAAATATTTTGGAAAATACTTCCTAAAAATGACACTTTGTTACATAATGATGGGTTGGTAAATAAAGCAAATGAACAAACAAAAATAAACTTTCTTTGGGATTTGGGCAAAAGCATCAAAAACCTTTATAAATATGCCCATCCTTCAAAATAGCTATTGTACTTCTGTGAACTCATCCTAAGGAAAGAAATAACCATGAATATGCCCTCCCTGTGATCTTTATCTAAGTGACTTCGTACTGATGAATATTGAAAATATCCAAATGCCTGTTACTTAGGTATGAGCCAAATAAACCATGGTGCATCTTTACACTGGAATCATTACAGGAAGCAAAAATAGAAAACAGCAAGCATTTATATAATGTTAACAAAATGCCAAGTGCTGTTCTATGTAGGTTATTTGTATTAGTTCAAATAATTCTCTTAATAATCCCTATAGGTAAGTGCTATTATTATTATCATTCCTGTTTTACATGTGAAGAACTGAAGCTCAAAGAATTTAAGGACCTCACCAGAGGTCATACACTTACTGAGTTGTGAAATCTAGATTTGGACCCGAACAGTATAACTTAAGAGCTCATGTCTTAACCACTAATTATGCTGCTTTACATAGATAAAGTATCTACATGGCATGATTCTACATCTATAGATGTGTGTATATATACATGTATGTATATGCATATGTGGATACAATAAAATAAATTAAACAAACATATCAAACTGTTAACTAACTCAGGGCAATGGATTTTTTAGATGTAATTTTTGTTCATATGAATTTTATAAATGTTCCATAATGACCATGGTCAGGGAGAGAAACATCAATTGACTGCCTCTTATATCTGCCCCAACCCGTACGGAACCTGTAACCTAGGCGTGGACCAGGAATTCAACTGGTGACCTTTTGCTTTGTAAGACAATGCCCAACCAGTGAAGCCACACCAGTCAGGACACCTTAACAACTTTTTAAAAAACTGAAATCATGCAAAGCATGTTCTTTGAACAGAATGAGTCAAACTTGAAATTAATAACAGAAATATACCTGAAAAATTCATAAATATTTGGAATTAAACACATTTCTAAATGATCAGTGGGCCAAAGAGAAAGTCACGAGGGGAGTTTAAAATATTTTGAATTGGGCCTGGCTGGTAGCACAGTGGTTGAGGCGCCGGCCTGCGAACCCAAAGGTCGCAGGTTCGATTCCCCAGCCAAGGCACATAACCAGGTTGCAAACCAGTTCTCCAGTCAGGTCTGTGGCTGGAGGCAGGTAAAACGCAACCATACATTGATGTCTTTCTCCCTCTCTGCCACTCTCCCTTTCCCTCTTTCTAAAAAATAATGAAATAAAATC
This sequence comes from Noctilio leporinus, assembly GCA_004026585.1. Taxonomy (NCBI): domain Eukaryota; kingdom Metazoa; phylum Chordata; class Mammalia; order Chiroptera; family Noctilionidae; genus Noctilio; species Noctilio leporinus. Next base: position 23,824 of record PVIW01013526.1, read on the forward strand.
TTTAAAAAAAAAACAAATACAACAACAATAAAATTAAAAAAAAAAAAAAAAAAAAAAAAAAAAAAAAAAAAAAAAAAAAAAAAAAAAAAAAAAAAAAAAAAAAAAAAAAAAAAAAAAAAAAAAAAAAAAAAAAAAAAAAAAAACTAACTTGGATTAAAAAAAAAATTTTTTTTTGAATTGAATGAAAATAAAAACAATATATCAGAATTTGTAGGATGCATCTATAATCATGCTTGGGGTAATTTGTATAATTCAATACTTGTACTAGAAAATAATAAAAGTCTGAAATCAATTATTTAAGTTTTTACCTTAAGACATTTAAAAAGACAAAAGCAAATTAAACCCAAGCAAGCATTAAAATGTAATAATAAAAATTAGAAATTAGATTGAAAATAGCAAAGCAGTAGAGGAAATCAATGAAACCAAAAATTGTTTTTTTGGAAAGATCAATAAAACTGATAAACTTCTAGCCAAACTGACCAAGAAAATAAAAGACACTAATTATCAATATCAGTAATGGAAAAAGAGATATTGCTATAGGCCCATGAGATGTTAACTAAATAATAAGGAAATAAGGAAATATTAAAAACAGGTTTATGTTCATAAATTTGATTAGGTGAAATGGACTAATTCCTGAAAAAACACAAACTTTCAAAGCTCACAGAATTTAGGAAGTGGGGGATAAATTAGTTCATTTTGAAGAATGTTGAATTTGAAACATAGCATACTCAGATGAAGAAAGAGAAGACACAGAAAAACAATAATTTTCCACTAATTCAAAAGAATATATGCACCCCTATGTTTGCTGCAGCATTATTTACAATAGCCAAGATATGGAAGCAATCTAAGTGCCCATCAATAGATGAGTGAATAAAAATGCTGTGGGAAATATATACAATGGACTATTACTAGGCTATAAAAAATTTTTTACCATTTGCTACAGCATGGATGGAACTAGAGGGTATTGTGCCAATGAAATAAGCCAGAAAGAGAAAGACAAATAGCATATGATTTCACTTATATATCAAATCTAAAGAAAAAAATTAATGAACAAACAAAATAGAAACAGACTCAATAGACACAGAGAACAGACTGATGGTTGCCAGAGGGAGAGAGTTAGAGGACTACATGAAAAAGGTGAATGGTTGAGAGCTACAAATTGGTAGTTACAAAATAGCATGGGAATATAAAGTACCGCACAGGGAATATAGTCAACAATATTGCAATAACCATGTATAATGCCAGGTGGATACTTGAAATATTGGGGGAATCACTTTGTAAAGTATATGGTTATCTAAGCACTGTGCTGTATACCTGAGACTAATATTGAAATTAAACTAATTAAAATCTCAACAACAAAAAAAGAATGGTTTTCTTAATGCATGATTTTTTTTTCTTTTCTTTTTTTTCTAAAATTTATTTATTATTTCCAGAGAGAGGGAAAGGGAGAAAGGCAGAGACAGAGAGAAACATCAGTGTATGGTTACCTTTCACCTGCCTCTAGCTAAGGACCTGGATGGAGACCTGGCTTGCAACCTGGTGGTGCCCTGGATGGAATTGAACCAGTAACCTTTGGGTTCATAGGCCAGCACCTATCCACTGCACCACCAGCCAGGGCTTTCATACATGTTTTTAATCAATATCTCTATAAAGATATTTTTATAGCAATTGAATGACAAATAATCTCTATGCAGTAACTTACACATCATGTCAGTCTCTATGTATGGTTACTTTTCCCTAGTACTAAACATTGTATTGCCATGGCACTATTTTAACCAGATTTTTCTTGTTGTCTATTAGATTTGAGAATCAAAAAAATTTTAAGTTAATTTATAATGATAAATAATGAGAAGTTCTTTGTAAAAACACACAATCCTGCCTTAATTTCCAAGTGCTTGTCGTTTGAGTATCTCAACAAGATCAACAAATAAATATTACCCAGTATGATGAAGAGCAAGAAAACAGGGCTGCAGTTAGATAGCAGACCATTGTCTGCATCTAGATGGAACCCTGACTACCTTGACCCATTAAATATGGTTGCTCAGATTAAGAGGTAGTACCAACTTCATTATAAAGAAAACACACCTCAGAGATGCAATCATCACTAATTTTATCCTGGTCATCTTTAAAGGATTTTTCAATAAACACTGTAAACACAGTTGTATTCTGCTATTATCTCTGTCTGAATAGCCTTATAAAGAACCCATAATCTCATAAAAATAGCCCACTGTACCCTGTAATTTGTCAAGCTCTCTCATAGTGATGCCACAATTAAAGATATCATCCATTCTGCAATACAACCATTTGAGCTGTTTTTCCGCAGTTTTAATATGATGCTCTTAGCTGCAATCAAACCTAATTGATTCTGAATTTTGTTTGCAAAGGAAACATTGGGTCCTGCATAGTAGTTAGGAACAAAAAGAGAAATCAATTCCTTTTCCTTCTCAATCTCTCTCTCTCTCATAATTTGTTTCATATATATATAATTTTTAGAGAGAGGAGAAGGGAGAGAGACAGAGAGGAAGAGAGACATCAATGCATGATTGCCTTTCACCTGCCTCCAGCTACAGAGCTGGCTGGAAACCTGGCTTGCAACCTGGTTATGTTCCCTGGCTGGGAATTGAACCAGCAACCTCTGGGTTCACAGGCTGGCACCTTATCCACTGTGCCACCAATCAGGGCTTGTCTTTTTTTTATTATATTTTATCTCTGTTTCTCTCCATTTCCCCCATTAATGGTCCCCTCCTTCAAATTCCTGATATATTTTTGAAATACTTATAAATGGTCTCTACCCCTGACCAGGGAACTCGGCATCTCTGGGAATAAAATCTATGGGAATTCTATAAACATTCCTCATGAGACTCTCTTGGGGTTGAAAATCACCCATCTCTTAGGGCAAGCCCTTATATATGACTCCACAGATTTTCAGTGTGGCAATTCATTTTTCATCTCTGTAATTTTATTTTATTTTTATTTATTTATTTTATAAAATTTTATTGTTGTTGTATTACATCCATCCCCTTTTTGCTCCCCTCTGTCCCCCTCCCCACCCACCCATTCCCCCCAAAGTCAATCCCCCCTGTTGTCCATGTCCATGGTTCCTTTATACTAGGTTCTTGTCTAAGCTGCTCCCCTTTCTTGCCTCTGCCTCCCCCCTCCCCCTTCTCCCCCTCCCCCTAACCCTTTTTCCCTTGACCACTGAAGGCCTATTTCTTGTATTCATAT
>PVIW01013527.1:0-27050 GCA_004026585.1 Noctilio leporinus
TATGTTCATAGCGGCACTATTTACAATAGCCAGGTGCTGGAAACAGCCTAAGTGCCCATCAGTGGATGATTGGATCAAAAAACTTTGGTACATTTACACAATGGAATTCTATATGGCAGAAAGAAGGAAGGAACTTGTACCCTTTGCAACAACATGGATGGAACTGGAGAATATTATGCTTAGTGAAATAAGCCAGTCAGTGAAGGACAGGTATCATATGTTCTCACCCATTACGGGACAATAATGAACAATACTAACAACAAGTAAAACAGAACCAAGTGTATGAATACAAGGAATAGGCCTTCAGTGGTCAGGAGGAAAGGGGTAGGGGGGACGGGGGAGGCAGAGGCAAAGAAGGGGAGCAGCTTAGACAAGAACCTAGTATAAAGGAACCATGGACATGGACAACAGGTGGGATTGACTTTGGGGGGAAAGGGTGGGTGGGGAGGGGGACAGAGCGGAGAAAAAAAGGGATGGATGTAATACAACAACAATAAAATTAAAAGAAAAAAAAAAGATTGGGGCATGGGCAGAGGATAGTCAAGGCGAAGATCTTTGCAGAGCTGCCAGGACCCCAACACCTCAGGGGATGGGTGGTCATGTTCATCTAAAAGATCCTGTGGAAGATACCAGCATATATATGAAAGGGCTCATAGTCTGCCTTTGTGGTTGGTTATACCACTGAAAATTATCCTGTACCACCCAAGGAAGGGCTATCCAAAGGAGGATTTTTACCATCTTCACCGGGGTACCCTTGGGTTGGCAACAACCCAAATGCCCAGTGATGAAGCTGGCTTAGTGAATTGCTCATCCACTAGAAACAGCATTAGAAGGCCTACAGCCATACTGAGTGAGAGTAGCTCCTTAGACTGAGCTTTGTGGATGCAGTATAAACCTCACAGTGAGCCTGTGAGTTGGGTCTTACTAGCCCCATTTGACCAAAGGATCAAGTGGGCTTGAGGTCACATATTCCTAGAAGAGGGGCAGAAGGAGGCCAAAGACCAGGACCAATGGAGCTTAGAACTTAGACATGGAACCTTGATGCCAAAGTGCTCATGACTTAGAGATAAGGGCAGGGCACAGGGTTGCACCTTTCCTCTGCAGGGTCTTTCACCTATGGCTGGAAGGGTGAGGGGGAAGCAGAGAAAGGGAAGGGGATGGGCCAGCACTGAGCGGGGCCCATCCCTAACATTGGTGGGCAGGAGAAAGGACTAAACAGGATGCACAAAAGAGGTGATGGGGCCTGGGAGAGAGGAGGGGCCAGGTGGAAGGTTTACATGGACCACTCAGAAGGAGAGCACAGCCTGGTGGGAGTCATTTGTCTGTGGTGGTATCTGTGGGGTAGTTCCACTCCCCCACCTAACCATGGCCCAGTAATGCAGTTAAAATGATGGCTTCAGAGAGGGAAGGTACTAAGGCTGTGGAGAAAGTATTTGTCTTCGTCTTTGTTCCAGTACTCATCCCTTTGTCAGCTGCATCCTGGGTGTATGAGTTCTCTAGGGCTGCTGTAACAAAGCACAGACTAGGTGGCTTAGGAACAAAAGAATTCAGTTTCTTCTAGTTTAGGAAGGGAGAGGTCAAAGTCAATGTGTTGGCAGGCTTGGTTCCTTCTAGGCTTCCTTCCTTGGCATGTATATGGCCATCTTCCCCTGTGTCCTCAGGGGGTCTTCCCTGTGTGTGTGTCTGTGTCCTAATTCTCCCTTTTTACAAGGACACCAGTCATGTTGGATCAGGGCCCTCCCTAATGACCTAATTTTAATTTGATTATTTATCTCTTAAAGGCCCAATTTCTAGATACAGTCACATTCTGAGGTCCTGGGGGCTAGGGTTTTGATATACAAACTTGGGGAGAACACAATTCATTGGGGAACATATGATTCTACTACAGCCCACTGGGCCTTGGCAGGGGTGGGCAAGGGAGCTTAGGTGACTCTTGTCACCCAAGGGCATTGCCTGATCTTCCACAGGTCAAGGAACCAGGATTCAGAGGTTGAACACCCCATTCTTTGGCAGGTGGGACTGACATTGGGTCCCAGCGGAAGGACAGTGCCATACATTAGAGGCTTGGCTTGGTGAGAGGCTACATGGAAATGCATAGTCTGGCCAGAGCAACTACAATTAGCACCGGGAAGTTGGGGAGAAATTCAAGAGGCAATGTTAGGAGAGACCTCCTCCCATCCCTAAGAACAGGTTTTTTCCTGAATTCACCCCCAGAGAAGTCCCACTGCATACATGCTTGCTTTCCTCCTCCTCTCTCAGGTGTGCACCAGGGCTTCCTTTACCCAGATCCCTGCTGCCCTTCTTACTGGCCAGAACTCCTGCCCCCTCCTCCAGGAAGGCAGCTATTCTCCCACTGAGAGATGAGGCAGACCCCATATAGGGGTTGGTTCTAGGTTAAGCAGGCAGCCAGTGTGAGCCCTGCTTTCCTCAATTGCAGCGAGTTCCTTGAGGGCACTTTTGCATCCCCAGCACCAAGCACAGGGCTTGTAGGTATCAGAAGTTTGCTGACCAAATGAACAAGCAGCAGAACCTTCTTACAAGGGTCAGCAAGACACCAGCTAGAGCCCACTCTGCCCCCACTACCCACATACACTGGGTCAGGCCTCCCAAGCTGGGGTCCTTCCATGAGTGAGATGGACACCCCATTCCCATCCTGGCCCAAGGAGGATGTGTCCAACTTCCAGGATGTCACTAACAGGAACACTGTGGGGTGGCAGCAACAAGAGCTGGAGGGGAATGCCCAGCCTTAGTCACTCCTTCCTGCTGTCACCCGCTGCCCCATGAAAGAAGAAGCTTATTCCCTACCTGGTGACTCTAGTGACTGGCACAATCTCAACAGGTGTCAGCACACCATCTGCTACATTCACCTTCCCAGTGCAGGGACCCAGAGCAGATCAGGCAGAGGGTAGGGATAGAAGTGAGGAAACACTATTTGATCCATCTTCCTGAGGCCCCAGAACTTCTCTAGCTAATTCCTGGAGAACTCCAGAGGAAGGAGCTGAGGGAGAGGTGCAGCTGTTAGGTTTCAACCTGGAGCCAGTGCAAAAGTTCAGGAGTAGAGGTGGTGGTGGTGGTGGTGGTAGGGAGATAAGGAAAGAAGGAATCAGAGATGCTGGGTTCCTTTAAGTGCGGGAGACTTGAGAGCTGTTCTTGGCATTTATCCATTGTCAAAGGGGTGGCTGTGGAAACAGGGAAAAGAGGATAATAGGTCATGAGAGAAGAGTGGTGATGAGTATATTAATCATGTGTGCATTTTTGTTTTTGTTTTTGTTGTTTTGGTTTTTGGGGGCTTGAGAAAGAGCATGCTTGAGATGACTTCTTGTTTTTTATAAAGAATACTTTCTTTAGATTCGTTGCAGTCTTCATTTGTTACTTTTAGTCACGTCTCTCAAAACCACCAGACAAGCTTCTATACAGATTTGCCTTGTTGTCAGCACCAGAGAAGTCCTCTTCAGCCATGACCAAGTCATCCATTATTATATCATCAGCCAGCATCATTCTGCTTGTGTGGATTCAAAAGAGGTGCTCCATGGTCTTTCCATCAAGAAAGGGGAATTTGACCTTCCCATCAGTGCAGCCTGGTTTGATAAGTGCTGGATCCAAAGTTTCTGTTCAGTTTGTGGCCATGATATCTTTATGTCTTCCCTTAAATCAAATCTATCCAACTATCCAACAGTTGCAACATTGTTCACTGAATTTTTCTCTCACCACCAGCCAGGGATATGGATAGTGCACATTCCTCAGCAACTTGGTACAATTCCAGGATGAGTTTAGGCAATGGGCCTAAACTCATCCTGGAATTGTACTTCTGAGCAAGTTCAGAGCCAACCACTCTCAAGAAAGTGGCCAAGGTTTGGTTTGCTACTGCATTGGTGAATAGGGCTTTACTTGTGCCAGGTGGACAATAGAGAAAGCCCTCTTAAGGGGCTTTATACCCACTTCTCTATAACATTCTGTATGTATAAGAAGTTCCAGATTCCTTAATTTCCTGGATTTGGTTGTCCAACCCTCCAATAAACCAACCCATAGGTTTCCTGTGGGGCCTTCCACCTTTGTCGCAGTGACCAAGGGATCCACGTCACCCATCAGCAGCCCTATGATGGCATGCACGTTGTGGTTAAGCAGGAACAGAGCAACCCAATTTCAGCAGACCTTTTGTCTACAAATGAAAGAATGCTGACATAGTGTTCTGAGCCCACAGAACAGATTGTCTATGGCATGATTGTCATCAATGATCTCTTCCAGGTTTCTACCAACATTGGGGACCCCTCAGATTTTCCTCCTCTTGCTTCTCCTCTAAAGCCTTCATTTGTTCCTGAGTTCTAATGAGCTCTTCCTCCATAAGACAATAGTATTTAATTCTAACTTCAGTAATTTTAACCAGCACTGAGTGTGAGGTGTCACCAGTGGCAATTTGCTGGCAGCATCTGTTATAACAAAGCACTGGCTTTATGAACAACAGAAGTTTAGTCTCTCCCAGTTCTGGAGGTGAGATGTCCAAGATTAGCATGTTGGCAGGGATGGTTCCTTTTGAGGCCTGGTCCCTTTGTTTTCTTCTTCTTCTTCCCTATTCTACTAGGTGCAGGAGGTTTATACTTCTTTTTCTTGTCCTTGTCACCCTTCTTGTCAGGTCCAGGACCACCACCACCACTCTGACTTTGATCCATTTTGGCTCAGCTGCTCAATCATAATTTTTAGTTTCAGTATTTTATGTTGCTTTGACAGCTTGGAGCCTTGCTGATCTGGGACAGGCAGCCCCTTATAAGGCTAGGTAATTCCCAGAGATAGCAAACGAATCTCTTGGGAGTGGGCTTTTCAAACAACCAATCCAGAGCTCACACTCCAGAGCTCAGACTCCAGCCACCTTCTTTATCAGGCTCTCACACTCCAGGAGACAATATGCCCCTGCCCTAATCACCCCAGAGCCAGGCATCAGGCAACTAGGGATAATGCCTTTGCCCAGAGCCTGTAGAATTATTCATACTGGTTAATTCCAAATATGCTTATTCTGCAGTATATTAAAAGTATTCAATTTGAGAAGCAAAAAAAAGAAAAAAAAAAAAAAAAAAAAAAAAAAAGAAAAATGAAAGAACCTAAGACTCCCTTGGGAGACTATCAAGTGTAAGGCATACATTTAATGGGAGTCCCAGAGGATGAAGAGACAAAGAGAAAGACTATTGGAAAAAATAATGGCTAAAATCCTCCCAAATAATAACAGTCATGTATCTATACATCTATGAAGCTCAATAAACTCCAAGCAAACTTAAAGACATCCACATTAAGAAACACAAGCCCTGGCCAGATAGCTCAGTTGATTAGAATGTCAACCTGGAGCCAAGATTGTGGGTCTGATATCTGGTCAGATAACAATTAAGAATCAACCAGTGAATCCATAAATAAGTGGAACAACAAATCAATGTTTCTCTCTTCTCCCCCACTCCCTCCGTTCCTTTCTCTAAAAGCAATTAAAAAAGGAACATTATAATCAAATTGGAATGTAAAGATAGAGAATCTTCAAAGCATCAAGAGAGAAATGACTCATCACATACAAGGGCTCTCCAATAAGATTAACAGCTGATTTCTCATCAGATACCATGGAGGCCAGAAAACAGTGAATGATATTTAAGGTGCTGAAAGAAAAAAAATTTATCAGCCAAGAATTTGGTATCTGGTAAAACAGACCTTCAAAAATGAAGAAGTTTAGACTGCGAACCCACCGGTTCAATTTCCAGCTAGGGCACATAACCAGGTTGCAAGCCAGGTCTCCAGCCAGGTCCATGGCTGGAGGCAGGTGAAAGGCAACCATACATTGATGTTTCTCTCCCTCTCTCTGCCTCTCTCTCTTCCTCTCTCTCTGGAAATAATAAATAAAATCTTTTTTAAAAAATCAATCAATCACAAAAGAAGGTAGTAATGGACAAATTGAGGAACAAAAAAGGTATAAGACACACCTTTAAAACAAGTAGATGGATACCCAGCCAGGGCACACATAACCAGGTTGCAAGCCAGGTCTCCAGCCAGCTCTGTGGCTGGAGGCAGGTGAAAGGCAACCACACATTGATGTTTCTCTCACTCTCTGCCTCTCTCTCCCTTCCCCTCTCTCTAAAAATAATAAATAAAATCTTAAAAAGAAAAAAAACAAGTAGATGGAAGAAGTTCTTCCTTATCATAATTACTTTAAGTGTAAAAGGATGAACTTTCCAAATAAGTTTAAAGCAGAGACTGACAACATGGGTAAAAATTGTGTCTTAACTTTGTGCTATCTACAAGGGACTCACTTTAGATCCAAAAAGGTTGAAAGCAAGAGTGGCAAAAGATATTCCATGCAAATACTAACCAAAACAGAGTTGGATTAGTATACTAATATCAGACCAAAAAGATTTAAAATAAAAGATTGTTATAAGAAACAATGAAGGACATTACCTATTAATAAAAGAGTCAATCTATTCAAATTATATATTAATTATAAACATATGTGTACTAAACTACAGAACCCCAAAATATGTGGATCAAACACTGACAGGATTGAAGGGCAAAATAGACGATTCTATAGTCATAAGTGGAGACTTCAATACTCCACTGCTGGCTCTTCTTGCAGTTCCTGATATGTCATCTTTAGCATGTGGTTACTTACATAATCTTACCTGGACACTTTCAGACCTTTGTCGCAACAAGAATCCTGCACCCCAGTTAGATGCTGTTGAGCAGATTCTTCCTACTTTAGTTAGTCTCCTGAATCATGATGACCCGGAAGTATTGTCAGACAGCTGCTGGGCCATTTCCTACCTTACTGATGGTCCCAATGAACAGATTGAAATGGTGGTGAGCCCTGGCTGGTAGCACAGTGGATAAGGCGCCGGCCTGCGAACCCAAAGGTCGCAGGTTCGATTCCCCAGCCAGGGCACATAACAAGGTTGCAAACCAGGTCTCCAATCAGGTCTGTGGCTGGAGGCAGGTCAAAAGCAACCATACATTGATGTCTCTCTCCCTCTCTGCCTCTCTCCCTTCCCCTCTTTCTAAAAATAATGAAATAAAATCTTTTAAAAATATATTAAAAAAAAAAAAAAGAAATGGTGGTGAAAACAAGAGTTGTATCTCAACTTGTGAAGCTCCTGGGAGCTACTGAATCGCCAGTTGTGACTCCTGCGCTAAGAGCTATAGGAAATATTGTCACCAGGACAGACAAACAGACTCAGGCAGGATATTAGGTATCTGATAGATGCAGGAGTACTTGCTGTCTTTCCCCGCATGCTCTAAGACTAACATTCAGAAGGAAGCTACATGGACAATGTCAAACATCACAGCTGGCCACCAGGACCAGATAGAGCAAGTTGTGAATCGTTGATTAGTCCCCTTCCTCGTTGTTACTCTCTTGAAGGCAGACCTCAAGACACAAAAGGAAGCTGTATGGGCTGTGACCAACTATACAAGTGGTGGATTGGTTGAACAGATTGTATACCTTGTTCATTGTGGCATCGTAGAACCATTGGTGAACCTCTTAACTGTGAAAGATACCAAAATCATGCTGGTTATTCTGGATGCCATTTCAAATATCTTCCAGGCTGCTGAGAAACTAGGTGAAACTGAGAAACTTAGTATAATGATTAAAGCATGTGGAGGTTTAGACAAAATTGAAGTTCGACAAAACCACCAAAATGAATCTGTATACAAAGCTTCATTAAAATTGATTGAGAAGTATTTCTCTGTAGAGGAAGGGGAAGATCAAAATGTTGTGCCAGAAACTACCTCTGATGGCTATACATTCCAAGTTCAGGATGGCACCCCTGGGACCTTCAACATTTAGGTTATACAGCTGAGGTATTAAATGTTGTTTGTTGTATACTACAGTATAAGTTTGTCTTACTATTTCTCTACTAAGAACTCTTCTTAAATGTGGTTTGTTATTGTAGCACTTTTTACAATGAAACTATACTTGAACAGTTCCAAACTATACATACTGTATGAAACGTCTGCTCTCAATGGATTTCTTATTTCTGTGTGGAATTGCATATCTTACAGTGTCGTGTAAATAAAGATTAAGTTCCACAAAAAAAACAAAACAAAAAAAAAAAAATGTTTTTGAACTCATTGATTTTCATGCCTTTTAGTGTTTCTGCATTTTTTGGTTTCACCTCTTTCATATTGACAAAATGTTTCCTGTTGAGGACTTTTTTCATCCAGGGAAACAACAACAACAAAAAAAGTCACTTGATGGGAGATCAGGTGAATAGTGAGGGTGGGGCATGGGGGTCATACTGTTTTAGTCTAACACTCACCGAGCTGAGGGCAGATGCACTCATAAATCACTCATCACGAAATGGGCAAACGTGTGGGAAGAGTCTCTTAAAAAAAAAAAAAATTCACTGAAGCCAAACACAGCCTGTCACAACAATGCCAGCTCATACACTGATACAGATGGGTTCCTAAAACAACCACCTAGCAGGGGAAGCCTGTACTACAAGGGGTCCACACTCCAGAAGATAATTCCAAGATAATTCCAGGGTTTTATTTATTTATTTATTTATTTTTGGTTCTCCCTTGTATAATACATTCCCCAGGTATAAACTATATATGTTAAGCCACAAAACAAGTCTCAATGAATTTCAAAAGGTTGAAATGATACAAAGTATCCTCTCAGAACAAAATGGAATGAAGCTAAAAATCAACGACAGAAGAAAAAGTGGGAAACAGCACACTTTCAAAAAAATATTTTATTTGTTTTTTAGAGGGAGGGAAAGGAGGAAGAGAGAAACATCTATCAGTTGCTTCTTGCACTCCCCCAACTGGTGACCTGGCCTACAACCCAGCATGTTCCCTTGCTGGGAATTGAATCTGTGACCTTTTGGTTCACAGGCTGATGCTCAATCCACTGAACTACACCAGCCAGAGCTTGAAAAACACACTCTCAAACAACCAATGGATGGGTCAAAAAAGAAATCAAAAGGGAGGATTTAAAATACTGTACTTTGAGATGAATGAAAACAAAATCACAACATACCAAAATCTATGGGATGCAGCAAAATTAGTGTTCAGAAATGTATAGCTATAAATGCCTACAGTAAAAAAGGTCTCAAATAGATAATTATATCTTGAGGAACTAGACAAAGGAGAGTAGGCTAAACCTAAAGCTAACAGAAAGAAGGACATAATAAAGATTACAGTGGAAATAAGTGGAATAAAGAATTGGAAAACAATAGAGCATCAACAAAACCAACAGTGGTTCTTTGCAAAGACCGAAAAAATTGGCAAAACTTTACCTAGAAAAGGTAAATAAAAAAACCTCAAATAGCTAAAATCAGAAATGAAAGTGATATCATAACTACTGAACTTACAGAAATACAAAGGTTTATTAGAGTAACTACGAACAATTGCATACCAATAAATTAGATAACCTAGATCATGGGATCCCAACCCCTGGGCCATGGACTGGTATCAGTCCTTGGCCAGTTAGGAACCAGGTCACACAGCAGGAGTTGAGTGGCAGGCTAACGAGCAAACGGTGGTGCCAGAAAGGTTGGGGACTGCTAAAGGTAAAATTAACAAATTCATAGAAACAAACTACCAACAACATTAACTCAAAAAGAAAATAGAAAATCTCAGTTCTATGGGACCCTGCTTTTCCCTGCTACCAGGTAGCTTTCAAAGTCTTTTCAGAGGCCCAAGAATTTCCATATATCTGGGGTAGCTGGGGGTGAAGTGGGAATCCTCTAATGCCTCAGCTCCTGGTTGAACCACACAGCTCTATTTGCAGTTGACCCGTGAACAACACGTGTTTGAACTGTGTGGGTCCACATTTGAAAAAAATGTGTAGATTTTTTTCAATAAATAGAAAATTGGTCCTCCATATGCCTAGGTTTCACATCTGCTGATTCAACCAATTACACATCAGAAACAGTATTTTTGATTCACAGTCAGGAATCCATGGATGCAGAAGGTCAACTGGATGCATTTGTTCTATGTCATTTTATATAGGGGACTTGATCAGGGTGTCATGGAACCAACCAGTCCCCTCTGGATACCAAGTGACAACTGTAGTTAAATTTTGGGGGAGTCAAAAGTTACATGCAAAATTTTGCATGGCAGGGAACTGACTCCCTTAAGCTCCATATTATTCAAAGGTCAACTGGGTTTTCATTCTTTTTATCTTGAAAGGGGTGAAAGATTCTGCACAGAATTTTTTTGAGGAGTTGAATTCCCCTGAATTTGATCTAGAAACCCTGTGGAGAGGAATCTGATGAGGTAGAGGCATCAGGATTCAGGAGAGGAGTAAGGGGCAGTGCCTGGCTGGTCCAACCATGATAACAGGAGGGAGCTGCTGGTGCCTGGCTAGGCAGGCTGATGCCGTGGCCCTGCGGCAAGAAAAGGACTGGCTGGTCCGACTCCCAGTATGGGTGGCCCTGGGCTCCTGTTTGATTGGCTATTGAGGGTCTTCTGTAAGTCCATATGAATTTTAGGAACTGCTTTTCCATTTCTGCAGAAAAGGTCATTGGTGCTCTGATAGGGGGTTAATTAAATTAATCTGTAAATCACTGTGAGGTGTGCTGCAATCTCAACAGTGTTGTTTTTCAATCTATGAATGTGATGTCTTCCCATTTACTTAGCTTTTCTTGAATTTCTTTCAGCCATATTTTGTAGTTTTTAGCCTATAAGTTTTACATTTCCTTAGTTCAATTCATTTCTATGTCATTTTGTTATTTTGATAGTATTGTAGATGAAATTGTTTAAAATTTCATTTTCAGATTGTTCATTGCTATAGTATGGAAATACAACTGATTTTTGTGTGTTGGTCTTATAAAACTGTTGACTATCAATTCTAATAGTTGAGTGTGTGTGTGTGTGTTGTGGATAAATATCTGGCTTTGGGGTTAAGGTAATGCTGATCTCACAGAAAGAACATTCCCTCCTCTTAATTAATTAATTAATTAATTATTATTTTAAAAGGATTGTGTTTATTATTTTTAGAGAGGGGGTAAGGGAGAGAGGAAAAGAGACATCACTATATGGTTGCTTTTCACCTGCCACCAGCTATGGACCTGGCTTGGAGACCTGGCAGGAGACCTGACTTGCAACCTGGTTATGTGCCCTGGCTGGAAATAGAACCAGCAACCTTTGGGTTTGTAGGCCAGCGCCTTATCCACTGTGTCACCAGCCAGGCCTATTTTATTAATTTTTAAAGATTTTATTTTTATTACTTTAAGAAAGAGGGCAAGGGAGGGAGAAGGAGAGGGATAGACACTTCAATGTATGGTTACCTTTTGAGTAGCTCCAGCTGGGGACCTGGCTGGAGACCTGCCTTGCAACCTAGGCATATGCCCAGATTGGGATTTGAACCGGTGACCTTTGGTTTGCAGGCCAGAGGTCAATCCACTGAGCCACACCAGCAAGAGCTTACTTTATTTTATTTTTAATGGGAAGAGTTTGAGAAGGATTGGCACTAATTCTTTTTTAAATGTTGGATAAAATTTATTAGTGAGGCCATCTGGTCCAGAACTTTTCTTCAATGGGAGGTTTTTTGATTACTGCTTCAGTCTCCTTATATGTCATAGGTCTTTTCAGATTTTCTATTTCTTCTCCAGTTGATTTTGGTAGTTTATTCCTAGCAATCTGCCCATTTCATCTATGTTATCTAAATCGTTGGCAAAAATTCTTCATAGTATCTCTATAAGGACATATTATAGAACATTTCTATTATGTCTCCACTTTCATTTCTAATTTTAGTAATTTGTTGTTTCTCTCCTCTGGGTCCCTATTTTGTGTTACCTCAGCATTCATCAGTTACTACTTTAAACCCTTTGTTAGAAAAATTAAAATGAAAAATCTCCATGACGCTAGGGACTCTTTTCTCTTGTCACTGTTGTAACTTCCCAACCTGAGACGTAGTAGACCTCCATAAATATCTCCTGAATTATTTCTTGCTGATGTAGGGCCTGAAAAGAACTAGGAAAGGGGCTTCCACACAGCCCTCAGGGGAAGAGAGGCTGTTGACTGTTGAGTCTCCTCTTGTTGAGTCTCATCAGCCTAGGCTGATGGCCCTCCAGTGCGTTTTTCACATGACCTTGGCAGAACTACAACCCAGACCTGACTTAATCCCTCAGCAGCTGCCCAGTGGCCTCTCCATAAAGGTCACCCATCTTGGCTCCATATACGAGGCTCAGAGTAGCCTCTCCCCTTCCAAGTTACCTTTCATTATCCACTGTCCCCCACCCCTAGTCTCCTGACATTCGGCAGCCCCCTCAGACATCCTGCCCTTGTCTGGCCTCTGACACATCTGTCTGTCTTCTAGATCTCCTATGAGCATCTCTTGCCCTTGGAGGCCTGGCAGGGTGCCCTCTGCACCACAGCCTGTGTGTAGATAGATGTTCCTCTAGAACACTGACCATGCAACCTTGCAACACCCTGTGGCTATACCCCACTGGTTTCTAGTCCCCTCACAGGGAGTGGTATGCCTGTTGTCTGTCCTCTGTCTCTGGCCCTCCATGCATCACTTGGCACCTGTTTTAAGTTGTAGGTTTTATTATTGTGCAGGTATGGTGAGGCCAACAGATCAAGAGATGGTTGCCCTTAAAAAGACATTTTGGAGCTCGCTTCGGCAGCACATATACTAAAATTGGAATGATACAGAGAAGATTAGCATGGCCCCTGCGCAAGGATGATACGAAAATTCGTGAAGCGTTCCATATTTAAAAAAAAAAAAGACATTTTGTTATAGATACCAGGATGTGGAGGCATGCTGTGCCACACAGGGGTACACAGGAAGCACCAGGCCAGTGGTAGGGGGTTGCGTGGGCAAGAGCCTTTATTGTGGTTTTCACCTGAAGGAATGGGTAAGCCAACATGAGTAGGTTTAGGATTGGCCAGTTTGAAAAATTGCAGCATGCTCTGGGCCATAGGGGCTGGCCCTGGTTGCCTGGCACCTGGTCCTCTAGGTGATCTGGCCCAGGAGGAAGAAGGCCTTCTGCAGTAAGAGTCAGATAACAGAGGCTGGGGGTATGGATCTGGATTGGCTGGTTTGCATATGAAAGGTGCACAGCAAGAAATTGGGTAGTCCTGAGAGGGGCATTCCTTCCAGGATCTGCAATGCCCAAGCTATTAAAATATCAGACCAAAAAAGACATACTTGGAGCATAGAGTTTGTTTTGGTTTATTTTTTGTTTGTTTGTTTGTTTGTTTTTTAAAGATTTTATTATTTTCAGACAGAAGGGCAGAGAGGGAGGAAGAAAGGGAGAGAAGCATCAATGCACAGTTGCCTTTCACCCGCCTCCAGCCATGGACTCAGCTGGAGAACTGGCCTACAACCTCATTATGTGCCCTGGCTGGGGAATTGAACCAGGCTCACAGGCCAGTGCCATTCCACTAAGCCACAGCAGTCAAGGCTATTGTTCATATTTTCAAAAGGATAAAAGCCCCTTTATGGTATCTGCTTATATGTGTAATTATGAAAAAGTGAACAAAAAAATTAAAGAAAGAGACAAAATGAAGTGAGGGAAGGAAGGAAATAAGGGAGGGAGGGAGGCAGGAAGGAAGGAAGAGGAACATAGAGTTTTTAGGGCAGTGAAATACTCTATGGTTCTATAAGGATGGATCTATGTCACTGTACACTTGTCCAAATCCAAGAGTAACCTCTAACATAAACTATGGACTTGGATGATGATGATGTGTCAGTGTAGGTTCATCACTGGTAACAAATGTACCCCTGGTGGGGATGGAGATAATGGGGGAGGCTGTGCATGTGTAGGGCATAGGGTACACCAGAACTCTCTGTACCTTTCCCTCAGTTTTGCTGGGAAAATTAAAGAGCTCTAAAAGAAGTAACTGGATAAGGCGCTGGCCTGGGAACCCAGAGGTCGCTGGTTCGATTCCCAGCCAGGGTACACATAACCAGGTTGCAAACCAGGTCTCCATCCAGGTCCGTAGCTGGAGGCAGGTGAAAGACAACCATACATTGATGTCATTCCTCTTCGCTGCGTGTCTCCCCTCCCCTCTTTCTAAAAATAATGGACAAAATCTTAAAAAAAAAAAAAAAAAAAGAAGTAACAAAAAATTATGAGCTCATTAGAGTTGCACTGTTCAGTGAGGTTGGAAGCCAGTCACATGTGGCTATTGGCACTTAAAATGAGTCGCAGATGTACAACAAATCATATTTTGAAGACTTACTATGCAAAAAGGAAAAACATTTCATTAATTATTTTTATTTAGTTATATATTGAAATGATAATACCAGGGTGGGCCAAAGTAGGTTAACAATAATAAATAGACCTGGCTGGTGTGGCTCAATGGGTTAAACGTTGGCCTGCTAACTAAAAGGTTGCTGGTCTGATTCAAGTCAGGGCCTAGGATGCGGGCCAGGTGGTGGTGGTGGTAGAGTCGTTGTGCAGGAGATGTTTCTCTCCCTTTTCCCCTCCCTTCCCCCTCTCTAAGAAATAAACACAATCTTTAAAGTAATAATAAATAATACAATGTAAATAATGCAATAATTAATAAATAATAATACAAGAATAAATTATTTGGTGTACTCACAACTGTAAACCTACTTTTGCCCACCCCTGTATTTTGATTGATAGGGTTATTTATTATTTTTAGAGAGAGGCAGAGAGGGAGAGAGACATTAATGTATGGTTGCCTTTCACCTGCCTCCAGCTACACACCTGGCTGGAGACCTGGCTTGCAACCTGGTTATGTGCCCTGGCTGGGAACCGAACCACTGACCTTTGGTTTTGCAGGCTGGCACCTCATCCACTGTGCCACCAGCCAGTGATCTTAACATCTTGCTTTGTTTTTTGTTGCTTGTCTGCTCTGCACTGGGATCATTTGTCTTTTAAAAACTAACCCCCTCACCCCACCACCTCCCCCATCCCCGCTTATTGATTCTATAGAGAGTGGAAGGGAGGGAGAATAAGAACAAGAGAGAGAGAATCATTGATATGAGAGAGAAACAGCTATTGATTGCCTCTCTTAAGCACCCCAACTAGGGATTGAACCTGCAACCCAGGCATATGCCCTGACTGGGAATCGAACATGCAGCCTTTTGTTTTTAAGGAGGATGCCCAACACACTGAGCCACACTGGCCAGGGCTAGGATTATCTGCCTTTTTTACTGTTTCAACCAGCCCTCAATGCCTGACATACAGAAAGTGCTTGCTAAGTGCTGAATGAATGAGGTAACAAGTGGCCCAACACAGATGTCCAGTGAGTATCAGAGACATCCTTGTCATCTTTTATGTCTGGAACATATCTGCTTCCTTACAGCCATCAACCCAGAACCAGTACGTAAGAGGCACCCAGAAAACCCATGTGGAAGGGATGAATGGAGCTTAGCAGCTTCAAAGAGTTTCTCTCCTCAGGGCCTACCACCATACCCCAGTCCTAGCCTAGCCTGGCCCCGACAAGTTCAGTAAGAGCAGGAGAAGCATAAGAACTGGGGCCAAGGCCACAACCAGTTCACATAGCCTGAGTCCCCTCATCCTGGCCATCAGCATGGCTGCTCCCTGGAACACAGAAGTGGCTGGTTAGCTTGAGGGGAGAAGCCCCTCAAAGCTGACCCTGCTGGAGGGACCAGGGCCAATTATATCGGGAACACAGCAAAAGGGGTCACATAGGGACAATCAATAAACCAAGTCCCTGAAAGTCAGGCCAGAGGCAGGCAAGGCATCACTTTCTCCCCCTCCCTCCAGCTGCTTGGCAATCACTGTGAATCTGGAGCAGAGGAAGAGGCAGTTGGGTATCACAGAATCCAGGCCCAGCAGATAGGACACCTGTCTCCCCAAGAGATACATGATGATGGGGAGGACAGGAGAAAAGGGTCCCTAGCTGTTTCTCTCAGAGGCTACCTGAGCTGCTGGGACCTTGAGGCACCAGAGGTTCAGCAGACCTACAGGCAGCATCTGGGGATGAGGGAATCTGATATACAAACGTAATTACAGGACTCCCACCTACTTCAGCCTTTAGCAGTGGTACTTCCCCATAGCCTTTTTTAAAATAAAGATTTTATATTATTATTATTTTAGAAAAAGGGGAAGGAAGGTAGAGAGGGAGAGAAACATCAATGTGGGAAAGAGAAACATCAATCAGTTGCCTCTAGCAAAAGCTCTACAGGGACCAAACCTGCAGCCCAGGCTTGTGTCCTGATCAGGAATTGAACCGCAAGCAACTGAGCCACACTGGTCCAAGCATTTCTTCAGCATCTTTCCTGATGACCCCTAGGTTCAATGGACCCTTCCTTCACAGCACTTAAAAAAACTTGATTTTCCTGGCCAAAAAAGAGAAGTGATTTTGCTTCCCTGACAGCCATCCCCCCCACCCCACCCCTTTCTCCTTTGTGAAGTGGCCCAACATTGAGTACTTGTGAAGGTCCTCAAGCAGAGAAATAAGCGGGAGCCTGCAGAGGAGCTCACTCCACAGGAACCTAGAGGATAGTATTTCCTCCCTAGAGCCCAGGGCCCACCTTGCTCTGAAGAAGGGCCACCTGTGTATGCCCACTCTTAGTGCTTTCTGCCAGACGCCTTCCAGGGCGGAGCCCGTCTGCCCACCGCCCTCGCACTGCCTTGCAGGCCCTGGGGTGCCATCAACCCTGAGTTTGGCTCAGCTCCAGGCTGGAGGCCACCCCAGAGGCCCCACTATTGAGGCAGGTGACCAGGAAGCAGGAGGAGACTCTGTCCCCAAAGCTTGTGTTCATGCCACACACGTTAAGAGGGTCCCTTGTTGCAGGCAGCTGTAGGAACGTCAGGGGCCTCTGCTCTCCTAGTTCAGCCGAGACCTGGCTGTGAAGATATGGCCCTGCGTGTACTCGCAGTTTTCATTGAGGGCCTCATCTCCCTGGGCACAGACACCTGGGTCCTGAGCAGGGCCCAAGAACACGCCATCCCTGTCCGCTCTGCTTTGCTGCCTTGGTTCCTCGGTCTCTGGGCCCTCCTGTTAAGGCTGCGGTGGAACAAACCGTGAGGGACCGTGCGGACGTGAAGGGGGACTTGCTCTCCCAGGACTTCGGCTAAGTCCAGGTACCTGCGCGTCTTGGCCGCTGCCCACCAGCGGGGCTGGCAGGGGCTGCGGGCCGAAGACCGGCCTGGGCTCGCCACGCCGCGTCCCCACGCCTGCAGCCACGCGGAGCCGCGTCCCGGGCCAGCCTCACTCACCCCTTGACAGCTATAACCGAGACTACGGAGGGGCGAGCGGTAAATTCTGCTTGGTCTAAGTCCTCCCAGAAAGCTCCGCCTTCCACCAAGCCCCGCCCCCAGGTTATGTTCCACCGATCGCCCCACCCCTGGTGCAATACAAAGCCCAGTCCCCAATGCCACACCCTAACTAGCCTTGACTCAGCCTAGGACTGTGGGTAAGGAGACCCCACCACTGGTTGCTAATGCAGCAGGAAAGATGTAAGAGGGGTACAGGCTGTTATAAATTCCCGGATTGGTCTACAGGGAAACGAAAAGTTAGAGGTAGTCAGCTGTGAGTTCTCAGCAGCGCTCCCTTTCCCCTATCCTCCCCAGTCCCTCTTCAGGCTGGGCCACAGGATCCAGGGAAAGAAGAAAAGACTACTAGATGATTTATTTCTTGTTGGCGTGGCTACCTAGGGCTCACGACTAATTTTCTTCCAAAACCAGAGCATTTCTTTGTTGTGGATAATAGTTTTATCAAGATTATTCTCAAGATAATGTTTGGGAAAATTCACCTACGTACATTGTGCCATTGCAAGCAGACCATTCTGCAGTGTTTACTGTATTCTCAGAGTCACTTGACCATTACTACTATCTAATTTCAGAACAAAACAAAACTTAAAAACCCTTTTGCACTCACCCCTGATTCTCCCCTTCTCCCAGCTCATCACAACTTTCTGTTTCTGTAAATTTGCCTGTTCTCAACACTAGGGCATTTCTGTGACATAAGTCACCCTATTGGGTGGAAAGAGAAAATCAGGGTGAAGCTGGGGCCCCAGGAACAAAGGTGGCCTGGGAGTGAGGCACACAGGTGAAGTCTCTTTTCAGGGCTCTAGGCAGCCTGAGACCAGTCCACAGGAAGCCTCCCAGGTGTGTGGCAGGAGAAGGAATAGGAGGAGAAGAAAGAGACATTGGGGAGAAAGCAGGGTGCTGAGACGCCTGGGATGGGGGAGAAAGGTAAGGGGAGTCACAGGGTAGCCAGCCTTTAAGTGGCCTGGTCAAGGTCAAGGCTGGGCTGTCCTCTGCATCCATTTTTCAGCCCCTTATCTCCAAGATGGAGCCAACCCACCATCTGTTCCACGTATGAATAGTTAATTGAAGGAGGCATTTTTTCTTGATTTGGGTCCTCTTGTCACCAGCCACCCTCAACTTCCTCCAGGTGTGCCCTGACCTTAGATAGAGGAGCTAGAAAGAGAAAGGAAGAGAAGAGCGGAGGGAGGGACAGGAGGGAGAAGCCCAGAGGTGGAGCTGGAGAGAAGGTGGGAAAAAGTAGGAGGGTGGAAGAGGGCGGGTTGTGGAAGGGTGGGGCTCCATCTATAAAGTGGGGAAGCCTGTGGGCCAGTGGGCATACTCTCCAGAGTCACCAGGGACCCCACAGGCTTTGGTAAGTGCCCCTTCCCCCTTCATCACCGCAACTGAGACCAACAGCTGGTCACTCAGGAAAGACTTGTCCTCATTCTGTGCTGCCCATCTCCCTTGCAGAGGGCCATGGCTTAAGAGGCAAGGGGCGGGGGCATGTTCCCGGTGCCTGCTACTGTCCATTTGGAGTTCTCCTCTCCTCCTTACCTCCCCTGTTATCCCTCAAGTCTCAGGAGGAGGAGGAAAATCAGCTACACCATGAACCTGTGGCTCCTGACCTGCCTGGTGACCTGCTTTTTGGGCACCTGGAACCCTGCTGTCCAAGCTCAAGGTACTATCTTGGGCCATACCTACCCTCCTCACCCCTGGATTTGCTTTCTCCCCATCTATACTTCTGTGCACCCACTGCCCCTTGCCCATCCTGTCCTCCAGAAACCTGAGCCTGGCTCCACCATTGAATTCTCTGACTGATAGCTACCCCACCCCTAGATATGCAGAAAGTCCTGGTATCTGTGCAGCTTTTTGGGGCTGCAGCATCCCTGTGGTGCCTCCACCACAGTTCAAGGCCCAAGTCTTCCCTGCAGGGACTCCAGGAGGCCCAGGGAATGTGGGAGCAGAGGGTGGCTCCCAGTGGTAACCTAGCCCCTTACTACCAGGAACACACTGCAGTGACCCGACTCTTCAGAGCCCCAAGAGACAAGCAGGAATGGGTCCCCACCCTGGCTTCCCTCATCCTGGGCTAACTGTATGGTCAGACTGAGAGTCACTATGCAGCCTTTATGGGCCTCAGTTTCCTCATCTGCAAAGTGGGGCTTTGAATGCCCAATGCAGGGAGGGGCTACGAAGATCCAACAAGTTGATGCCTGCTGCCTCATGCCTGCCAGAAACAATGATAATGATTATTATTGTTATTAACAGAAAATCCCTTCTGTGTTCTCCCTAGATTAGGCACTTGCGGGTTTGACGACTAAAAGCCAGTTTTGGGCATGCAGTGTCCCCAGGACAGAAGCCCTACCACTGTGTCCTCCATCCCAGGGAACCTAGTGGCTGGCAGGGCAGAGGTCCCATGGCCCCACCTGCCTGCCCCACCCACCCCTCACTAACTCTGAGGCCCTTTCCTGGCCCCTAGCCTTTGCTCCTGAAGGGGTTGGGCTTCATTCCCATTGTCTTGCTATCAGAGGCCTATTCCAACAGCCAGGCCAAGCCCTGGCCCTTTGATCCTGGGGGCAGAGTGGCCCACAGCCTTAAGAACTGTCTGACACTGTAACCCAGGGTCCATCTGATTCCACTGGCCCTTGCCCTCTGGGGCCACCAGGTCCCCCCTCCTTATCCCTCCCTCTCATCATGCAATCTACCAGGATTCAGTTGGTACCTTGGGAGCCCACAAAGGAGCAGATCCCAAAGGACTCTGAAGGCTTCTGCATGGCTCTTGCGTCAATTCATCCTCTGCTTCCAAACCTTTTGGCACGAGCACCTCCCCTCCAGGTCCCCAAGCCTCCTTTCCCCTCCCAGCATAGATCAATTCCAGTCTCCTACTAGGCCAGGATATCCCCAATTGAAACTAGAAAAATTGGAGTTTGTGCTGTCACCACCAGAACCAATAAGTAGACAGCGATTGAATCTTTACGGATGCTTTATTCAGATGGCTGTTGATGAGAAGATGGGGGGTTATGTACCCTAAAAGACTATCTTATGCCCTGGCTGGTATCACAGTGGATAAGGCACCAGCCTGGGAACCCAAAGGTCGCTGGTTTGATTCCCAGCCAAGCACATAACCAGGTTGCAAGCCAGGTCTCCAGACAGGTTCATAGCTGGAGGTAGGTGAAAGGCAACCATACATTGATGCTTCCGCTCCTCTCTGCCTCTCTCCCTTCCTCTCTCTCTGGAAATAAAGAATAAAATCTTTAAAAAAAGAAACAAAAAGACTGTCTTACATTTTATTTTAAGCCAGCCTTTTTTCTCTTTTAAAGAGAAGAAAGTGTAGGTAAGAAGTTTGGAATTCAGGGGTGGAGAAAGGGAAATGTAGGTAAGAGATTTGGAATTCAGGAGAAAGGTTAATCAGATAAAAACTGCAGTCCAGCAATTTCCCTAGTATCCTTTCTTCAATTGACCAGTGATTCTTAATCTGTGTCCTACACATCTCTGTCCCAATTCTTGTGTCCTGGATAGTGGGGATATCTCTCCCTGGATCACAATGGCTCAGATACCATCTTGATTGCTTGCAATCCTCTTGGAGCACCGAGGTGGGTCTGCTGGAGTCAGGGTGGGTCATATCTTCAGTTCCTAAAACAGTAGATTTTTACATGCATTCATTACTAAGCTTATTAACTATTAGTTAAAACTAGAATTTTCCAATTCTTGAGCTCCCCCATCACAATGACTACACTGGTTCCAAGTCCCCTGTTTGTCCAGACATCTAGCTCTGAGTAGGAATTTTGCATGCTTTTGTGCAACCAAGGGGTAAATAAGTGAACAGAGACCTCTCGGTCTCTCGTTAGTTAACTCAGAGTGATAACTCTGAGGGTGACAGAGAGGAGGAGGTAACTGAAATAGAAATAGGTAGGGGAAGCCCAGCCTGGAGCAGGAGCCTGGACATGAGGAGCAGCAGGCTAGCCTGCCTACTCATTTCAGAGGGAGGGACCCAGATAGGAGTGGTGGCCTCTGGACCCTGCTCAGGTTATTGCACCTGCCTCCCTTGCAGGAGTGGAAGGGGCCTTGGTTCCCCAGGATCATTTTGAGGTCCTGGGCCCTTCCTAGCCAGGTCCTTCAGGCCCTCTCCAATTCCTGCCAGCTGTCCCCATATCAAGGGCCAAAGGTGAGCCTCATGGCTTCCTTATCACCTGGGCTGTCCCTCAGCCTCCACAGGGCCTAGGACAGCCATGGCATATTTGTGGGTGCCTGCATCAGTGGCTGTGCACAAACAGCCATACAGGCATGCACAGAAGAGTGAGCTTGGGGTGACTGTGTGATTACAGGTGTCTTTGAGGACTGCTGCCTGGCTTACAACCCCCCTATTAGACCGGCTGTGCTGCATCGTGCCAGGAGTTACTGGTGCCAGGTTGTGAGTAGGAGCTGTAACCTGCCTGCTGTGATGTGAGTGGGACAGTGGGGGATGGGGTGAATGAGGGCTCACATATAACTTTGCTTTCTGCTCACATGCTAACCTGGCACTCCTCCCACCTGCAGATTCCATTTTCCTCACAGAAAGATCAATGTGTGTGGGAACCCACAGGACAGGTGGGTACAAAATGGAATGAAACTTCTGGATGTTCGGAACAAGACCCTTCCAAAGCATCACCAATGCACCTGGAAAACCTCCCAAGGTGAGTGAGACCCAAGGACAGCACCTAGAGAACCTCCCCTGCTGCAGGCTCCTGATCTTCTCAACCCCCAAGGGGGAGGATGAAGCCCAGCATGCTGACAGCTGCCCCCAAGGGGCAGAATGAAGCCCAGCATGCTGACAGCTGCCCCCACCCCAAAGAAAGCCAGCTGCTGGGGCAGAGTTGGGATAGACTGAGTGAATGAACAATTCTTTTAGTCAACACACTTTCAATAGCCAGAGATGAAAAGTCAAGCAAATGGGACACTCGTGGGCTCAAATGACCAGCCAATGGCTTTAGGCTTAGCTGGATCCAGGTTCTCATAGGGATTGCAGACTCTCTACTTTTCTTTTCATCTTTCACCACAGGGAAGAATTTGAGCTCTAGAGTCTCCAGGCTCAAACTGTCTGCACTTAGAGGTCATCCCAGAAGCAGCAAGAAGAATGCCTCCCTCCCAGCACCAGCTAATCCAGGTAAGGACTCAGATCATGTGACCATCTCTGGGCTCATGATGATTAGGACTCATGATGAGCCCAGATTGGGTCAGGAGACTTATCTCCAGGACAAAGGAGGGTCGGTTTTCAGGACAGCCCCACAGATTCACATGAGAGGGTCCTAGGTGTCCACAACTGACCTAGCACAGGGGGCCTCAGCTCTACTATATTCCCTATCACTTACCATCCTCCCCAATGCCTCCTGCAGGACTGTGAGCCTGCACATCTCTGGGATCAACCGACACAAGATGGACTGGAACACTCTCTACCACCATTGCCCTGAAGGCCTCAACTGCTCTACCCTTTGGGCCAGCTCTCCTCTCACCCCTGTGCTAGAGCCTACACTGGTTCCCTCTCCCTGACACCTGCTCCTTAGGTGACTCCAAGGAGGGAGCTGACCTCATTTCAAACTCCTTGTTTTCTTCAGCAACTAGAGTCAGCTCTGGCTAATAATTCTTAGCGTCATCAAGATACATCACCCACCTTCAGTCTTTTGTCATCTATCCCAGGCTACACATGCCTGTGTCCCTTTGGGTCATTGCAAAGCTCTAGTCCATCCATGGACACCATTCCAGAGCTGTTCTGTTTTGTTTTGTTTTGTTTTTTAATAAATCTTTGATGGGACATAATTTCTGTCTCTGTCACATTTTATTATGGGGTGCCAGTCCCAGCCTGTGCTGAATCCCACATGATCCCCTCTCACTCCAGGAGTGCAGACAGCTCTGGGGGTGCTGAGCTCTGGAGGTGCTAGATACAGGCCTGGATGCAAGTCCAGCTGGTGACCTTCAGCATACCACTCACTCTCTTGCTACCTCCTTCCCGGTTTATCAAGTGGGGGTCACATGCTTGCTCTGTCTGCCCATTCCCTGGGCTACAGTGACTAGCTAATGGATGAAGCTGTTGCGAACTCTGAGGGGTGCTCGCAGCCAGGACAGAGTCAGGTGAGTGTTCTGCAGGAGGAGGAAGGGCCACACTTTGGGGTCAAGGTCACCACACAAACT
The DNA here is from genome assembly GCA_004026585.1 of Noctilio leporinus. Classification (NCBI taxonomy): domain Eukaryota; kingdom Metazoa; phylum Chordata; class Mammalia; order Chiroptera; family Noctilionidae; genus Noctilio; species Noctilio leporinus. The sequence goes on from PVIW01013527.1 coordinate 23,325, forward strand.
CAATCCACTTAACTTTGCTGTCCTCAGGCAGGCCATTTCCACCATGACAGAGAACATTCTGAGTGAGAACAAGTGCACCTTCTCTAGACGACAAGAGGTGGTTTGGGGCCAGGGGCCAGACTTCAAGGAACCTGGGTCACATCCAAACCCCACTACACTATTGTGGGTGACACAGATTCCAAAACTCTCTAAGCCTCAGTTCCCAACCCCCTCCTGTAAAATGAGGTAATAACACTGCCTGCCTCATACCAGTTTGTGGGGACTAAATACACTCCTGACTGTGATGTTCACACACATACCTGCTAACTACGTGTTAACAAAATGTGAATCCCAGGTGTCAAACTTGTAGATTTGGCCCAACCTGGAAACAGGCAGGGTAGCATAGTGGGTGAAGGCACAGCTGCCTAGCTTTGAACCTACCTGTGCTACCTGAAACCAGGAGTCACTTTGGTCAAGTTGCTTGACTCCCTGAGCCTATTTTGCAATCTGCAAAATGGGGATGAGGGTAACTCCCTCTATTCCATGAAGTTGTAACAAATGGGTCAATAATTGGAAAATACTTGGAATGGTTCCTGTTATGTAGCATGTAGTCTGGAAACAGGAGTTATTTTCATTGATACTGGTGGACCTACAAGGGATCAGTTGGTACCAAATGCATAGGCCTGAAATTGGCAGTGCTTATTTGTGGACCACATCCCCACCCCCAGGTGGAGGCGGTCTCTCCCCACTGCTCACCAACGAGCTTTCTCCTCAGAGCCCTGGGCTGTAGCCCATCCTTCCCACAGCCTATGTCCTTCTGTCATCTCTAGTTCTCCATGTGGTGCTGCTGTGTCTACTTACTTCAAGAATGTGCTTAGAGGGTGGCTGTAACCCAGAATTACTTCATTGTTTTTCCACTTCTGATATAACGCATCCTTAGAACTCTGGGGAGCAGGAACATGGCTGTCACCAACTTTGGCTGGGCACTGTGAGCCCTTCTCCCTGGAGGGATGAGCCCCACACCCACCTCAGCTATTGTTCCTGTCCCACCGACTCTGGGCACTGAGTCCTGGTGCAGTGCAGTTTAGCCTGAGAGGGACCAGATACAGTGACTCAGAGCCCTTCCTGACCCCAGTGTTGGAGGTGAATGTGTAGTCAGTCACAGCTTCCGCTGCCCCCAGGAAAAACTGAGTGGGGGGAGGGAATTGTCTGGTGAAGTCACAGTGTAGCTTGTCACTCTTCCTGAGTTTCAGAGTTCCTCCTGGTCAACTACTGCCACCAGGGGTGGGCCCTTACCAGTTCCATAATCTCCCACCTCTGAAAAGGAGGACAGCATGGGGCACCCAGGCCTATCAAGGCCCTGGCTTGTCACCAGGTACTCTCTGTGGTGTAGTGAGCAGTTTCATTAATTTCCCCCAAAACCCGTGGAATGAGGCAGGGATTGGGTGGTGCCCAGGTGGTGAGTCTAGAGAGGCAGCTGCAGCCAAACCTTTAGCTGAAAGGCCAGGAGTCCTGGCCCAGTTGCCCTTCTGGCTGGGTGCCTCAGGGTCCTGCCATGCTCACCATCTTCTGCTTGTAGGTTCCAGGCCCTGGCCTTCAGCATCCCAGCTGCAGGGAGCTGAGGCCATGGAGCTACTGCATGCAGAAAAATCTTTGCTTGTTGCCATGGGCAATGATGTAGCGGATGTAGCCTCCCACACTCTCCAGCACTGGTGGTAACTCCAGGATGTGCTAGGCTGGGTCCAGGTGTGAGATGTTGAAGTCCAAGGTCAGCGGGGCCTCCAGGTCAAGGCTGGCTCACCTGAGTAGAAAGACCAGGTGGATGATGGTTAGAGGTTGGTAGAACTGGAATTTAGTGGGTAGGGAGCCATGTAATCACAGCCGAGGAGAGGTTTTAGCCAATCTCTAAAGAGGAGGAAAACACAGAACACCCTCTGCCCTTTATTTCTGTCCAGCTCTCCATCCACAAAGCCAATAGTCAGCTTGGGCTATAGACAGAGGGATGAAATTGGAGGCTGGTTCCTAAACAGAAAACAGAGGGAAGGTGGGCAGCCAGTTTCACACACTGACTCCAGACCCTTTGTCTCGGTGGAGGGGTTTTAGTGAGATCTCTGCCAGTCTGGGCAGAGGAAATCAAGGATATGACCCCAGAGTCTTGGACTGAAAGTTCTTACACCAGGCCCCAGAGCTCTAAGGTTGCTCAAAGGTGGCTGGGTGTGGCTGGAATTATAACCAAGGGCCTTGCAGCAGAAGCCAGCCTCAGGAGAATGCCAGACCTGACACAGTGAGAGAAATACAAGATCTGGTTGGGTCAGAGAGGAGTTGCCAGATAGCTTTCTGGTTCCCGAAAGCCTGCTGCACTTCCTGAACCTGGGATCTTTGAGAGTCCACTGTGAGCAAATGACAAGCCTTCCTTTATCTGAGCTCCTGTGGAGCGTGCTCCCTGTTCCTGGTGGCCAGAGAGGTCCCTAACTTAGCCAGTCACAATGGCAGGCTAACTGGGGCCAGGTGCCACATTCAATTCCATAGGAGGTTATCTCCTTTGCTCTGAGCAGTGCTGTGTTTGTTTTTTGCTTAATTGATATGTTGCCAGGGTGTTTTGCTGTTGCATTAAAAGTGAAAGCTATTCTTATTTCCTAACCCTTCAATCCTGGAGATTTCAGCCTTTCCTACTGTGTTGCATAGACATGTGCTCCTACTGACACCTACTGACAGTCTCTGGGTATTGCAGGCAAAGCCACCAGGCCCATCCTAGTTCAACCACTCCACTCAATCTGAGAGCCAACATCTGGTGACACAGTGGCAAACCCAACACATACAGGGTTCTACCCTTGAAAAACTTAACAGAAAATAATGGTAATAATGGGATAATGTACAAAGCCACTGTTCTTCCCAACAAGAGGTAAAAAAAAAAAAAGGAAAAAAAAAAAAAAAAAAAAACTAAAGAGGGAAAAAAGAACAAAGTAATCCACCCATGTTTAATCTAATATTAAAAGCCCCTCAGACTCAATATCCCTATCCAGCTTCTGCTTTCATTTTTTCCCCACAGCATTTATCATGTATCATATTTTATCATGTGTTCTAAAATACAATGTTTTACTTATTTCTTATTTGTCTCTCTATTAGAATATCAGCCCCTTGGAGGCAGGAACTTTTTTGTTTCTCCACTATTGTTCCATTACTGTGCATGTAGTCAGAAAAATCTTTGCAGTGAAGTAGTTTGGTCCCGGATGTGGCAACTGTCTTCTGTGATTTTTTTGGAAAAAGCATAAAGGGGTGGTCTCAGAGGGTGGTGACTGCGGAGAGGCTTGGGATGCCTGGCCATAAAGACCAAGGCTGCTGTAAAGAAAAGGTCATATAGCAAAATAGCTGGGTATAAAGTCAATATCTAGAAATCAAAAGCATTTTTGTATACCAATAATGAAACAACAGAAATAGAAGTGAGAAAACAAATCCCATTTACCATAGCAACAAGAAAAATAAAGTACCTAGGAATCAACTTAACTAAGGAGGTAAAAGACCTGTACTCAGAAAACTACAGAACAATTAAGAAAGAAATCAAGGAAGACACAAATAAATGGAAGCATATACCATGTTCGTGGATGGGAAGAATTAACATCATTCAAATGTCCATACTACCCAAAGCAATCTACAGATTCAATGCAATCCCAATTAAAATACCAATGACAGACTTCACAGAAATAGAAAAAATACTTCAAAAATTTATATGGAGCCAAAAACGCCCAC
>PVIW01013528.1:0-27043 GCA_004026585.1 Noctilio leporinus
CATCCACTGATGGGCACTTAGGCTGTTTCTAGCACTTGGCTATTGTAAATAGTGCTGCTATGAACATAGGTGTGCATAGGTTCTTATGAATTGGTGTTTCAGGATTCTTTGGGTATAGTCCAAGTAGTGGAATTGCTGGATCAAAAGGCAGTTCCATTTTTAGTTTTTTAAGGAAACCCCATACTGTTTTCCACAGTGGAACTCAAGATGGATAAAGGAATTGGGCTTTAAAAAATATATATATATTTTATTTATTTCAGAGAGAGAGGGAGGGAGGAAGGAAGAGAGGAAGGGAAATGTCAACGTTCGGCTGCTTCTTGCACACCCTGCCCCCTCCAATTGGGGACCCAGCCTGCAACCCAAGCATGTGCCCCAACCGGGAACTGAACCAGAGACCCGAGACCCTCCGGTTCTCAGTCTGGTGCCCAGTCCACTGAGTCTCACCAGCCAGGGCACAAATTGGGCTTTCTAAAGGATTGGCAGTTCCTTCGATTCATAAAGCTTCCTGGACCCAATCCATCCTGAGTGTACCCTTCTGTTCATGCCCTCATACATCATGGTCCTTTCAAAACTAGAACAATCCTGATAGGATCGCAGGAATGCGTCCTTAAGAGAGGGCGTACCCCTCCTTGCGTTGGACACTGTACTAAAAATAGCACCTGAAATTGAGTTAGGTCTTTTGGTAAATATACAATTGGCCCTTATTGAGCTTATGATCAACTAGAACACTGCACTGCTGTTACACAATTTACTAAGTTAAGCTCTGTCACCATTTTCCTGTACTTAACACAGATGCTTGAGTCTTAAACATTAAATGAAGAACTTTACATTTGGTTTCCTTAGGTTTTATGTTATTGATTTTCCCCCAGAATTCTGTTCTGGTGAGATCATTTTTATATTGCTTCTGTCACCTTGCAAATTGCATATCCTTCCCTATCTTGTGTCACAGGCATGTTTGATAAGCTTTGCTTCTGTGTTTTATCTAAGTAATTAATGAGGGTTGGGCAAAGTACAGAATATGTGACATGCTTCCAGAATTTTTCTTGACAAGTTTGCCATCATTAACCCACTCTTTCCCTTCTTAGGATCTGAGTAATTTAACTGGCTACAAATTCCCTAAACACTAGCAACATTACTTTATCCTCCAGATCATAGAGGTTCCAATGAATCATTTTATTTAAATCAAGATAATTGGTTGATGGCTTTCCTATGAAAACCCCAGGAGATTACGTTGACATGACTCATTTTCCATGAATCTGAATAGTAAAGTTGGGGTCACTGTCTTATTGAAAACACTCCTAAAATATTCTCTCTCTTTTTAGGACAAGTGACAAGTAAAGCAGATAAAGTGACTGTGACCTCCGCTCATATCTGGTGTCCTTACCCAGCATTTTCTTTGGGTTCTGTCTGCGGCCACCAGTGTTCTTGGAACTTCATGATTCTGAGTTCTTCCTTCACCTCTCCCTTCCTTCCAGGTTGTGGCCACCACGGTGATGCTAGAGAAGAAGATGCCTCGCTTCCTGTGGCCTCGCTCTGGGGTCTGCGGGCGCAAGTACGGGCTGGGGGATCGCTGGTTCCTACGGTGAGTGACAATGTACATGCCTGGACTGAAACTGTGTGTGAGGCCGTGGGAGCAAGAATGACCAGTCCCACATTTATCACTCTCTTCTCCATTCTTGCGACCCCACATTGGCCCGTAGGTGAAGTCTGCACGCTATAAAGGGAGTCTGCCTTAGCCAGTTTGAGGGAGGAGGCTGGAGCAGAGGAAGGATAGAAAGAATGATGATAACTGACCTCCTGCTGTGTGTCCATCAGAGCAGCAACATGTGAAAGGCTGCCTGTTATATGTGTGTCCCTGCTCGCATGTGGACATGGGTTACACAACTCATTCTCATCTTGCTCCCAGCTGATCCCCACTCCTCATATATCCCTGCCTTGAAGCTAATCTCCTTTGTACTCCATTCTTAGCTCTGACCTGGTTCTCCTCTTTTCTTATTGGTGTCCTGAATTGCTTCCCATCTTTGGGATGTGGCTATCTCTTAACTGGCTTTTTTCCTCTTTCATATGCCCTCACTCAACTCTTGCATGCAAGACCTCTTTGGTCTCTACTCCGACTGGTCCTCCATTCCACTGCACTCCCCTTCACTTGACCCTGGATGCTCTTCTTATGTCAGCTCTGCTCCCTCCCTTCCCCTTTCTTCTCGACCAAGTTTCCTACATAGGGCCTACTTGCCTCAGTTTCTCCTTGTGGCCCCTGTCTCCCCACCTCAGCTGAGTGCTTTCCCCTTTCCCCATCTCAGCATCGAGAGCCTCCATGATCAAAATTCTTTGCGAGTGCTGCGCTACGTGGAAGCTTTAAAGTCCTCAGACAAGGAGGATGAACAAGAGCATCTTTCTGAGAAACATCCCTCTGTGGTTGAAAGTGGGACTCTAGCCAGAACTTCGCTGACGCTGCCCACGCCCTCCCTATCCCGAACCACGTCCCGCAGCAGCGGCAGTCATCGGGGCTGGGAGCTCCTCCGTCGCAAGAGCTTGGGACACTTGAATCTTGGCCTGGACCTTGGCGAAGGGGATGGAGATGAACATATTTACCTGTGATTAGGACCCTGCTACTCTTGATACAACTCCAGGTGGCCTGGAGTGGGAGGCAGACAGAGAGACACTTTCCTAGGCCAGTGTCTAACTCTCATGAAACTCATCATGGGAGGATACGGGCAGGATAATTCTTCAAGGCCATTATCTCAGCCTTCACCTAAGCATTTCTGGAGATGGGCAATGGGCAGATGTTGCCCTTCACATCTGCTGGAAGTCCCACATCTTGGGAAAAGAAGGTACCTTCCCAAGCAGAGTTGGAGTTGGCCGTTAGAGGCATGAGGTAGGGATGCTAGATTCATAATGTCTGCCCCCTGCAGGCACTGGAAAGTAGTTAGCTATGTGACCTGTCTGGCTCCACATGTTTAACGTGGGGAGGGCTGGGCATGGTGCTGAGGTCGTGGCCTTGCCTTTTCCCTATAGCCCTGAAGGACTCTCTCCCCTTCTCCCTACCAAACTGCAACAGAAAAACTGCCAGAAGAAAGGCTTTTTATCTCTGCTTCCTTTTAAAAAAAGTTTATTGTGGTACAATACATATGTAATTTATAATTTTAATCATTTTTAAGTGTACAATTCTATGGCTTTCATTACATTCACATTGTGGTACAACTATCACCAGTATTCATCTATAGGACTCTCTCATGATCTCAAGTTGAAACTCTTGTACTCATTAAGTAAAAACTCCCCTCTCTTTCCTCCCTAAAGCCCCTGATAACCAATGTGCTACTTTCTGTTCTGAACCTGACTGTTCACCTCATAGAAAGTGGAATCCTCCAATATTAATTCTGTTGTATCTGATGTATTTCTCTTAGGATAATGCTTTCAAGATTCATCCGTGTCGTAGCATGTATAAGAATTTTATTCCTTTTAAAGACCTTGTAATTGTATGTATATACACATTTTCTTTCTCCATTTACCCATTGATGGACACTTGAGTTATTTCCACCTTTTGGCTATTGTGAGTAATATTGTAAATAATATTGGTGTACAGCAACCTAAGTCCCTGAATTGCCAAATCTTATAGTAATCTTTGCTTATTCCTTTTTTTTTTTTAAAGAAACTGCCATACTTTTTTCCACAGTAGCTGTGCTATTTTACATTTCCTCCAGCAATACAAACATTCCATTTTCTGTGCATCCTCACCAATACTTGTTACTTTCTGCTTTGGTTGCTGTTTTGTTAGCAGCCATCCTAATGGATGTGAAATGGTTTTGATTTACATTTTCCTAATGCATAATGACTGCTGCATACCTTTTTATGTGCTTAGTGACCATCTGTAGAACTTATTTTTAGAAATGTCTGTTGAAGTCCTTTGCCCATGTGTGAGTATGTTGATACTTTGTTGTTGTTTCTGAGTTGTCTTATCCTTGCTTGTTGAGGCTAGGAATATAAAGTGTTTGTATTGCATTTGCATCCTGGTGCATTCTTAAGTATGTGGGTGAATTATGCCTTTTTAATAATTTCTTTTATGGGACTGTCCCTGGTCTGTCCCTTAGGTAGCTCATTAGCAGCTAATCATCCTTGTGCCTGGAGGTAGCTCCCAGTTCTGTCTGTTGCCACCACCATCTCCGTTGCCTCTGTACTGAGTTGTTGGGTGAATGTCAATAATAGAAGAGGGGCTATTCTTCTTCAGGAAGGAAATCAGGAAATAGGCACCCAGGGCATCCTTTCCAGGGACTCGGGTACAACCTCCCTCTTGGCTCCAGCCCTTTACTTCTTGTCCCAGCCCCAATGTCACCCTCACCAAGAAGCCGTAATAAGTTTGAAGAGGACCATGATCTGCAATAGCAAAGAGATGTGTGGGCTTTGTGAAACCGTAAGCCAGGTACACATGCAAAGCGCAGAAGATGTGGAGCATCAAGGCGTCCTATGAGCACATGTGCATACACTCACACTTGCAGGTTCCCGGCGGCATGGGTTCTAAAAGCGCTCAGTCACTGTGGTCCCTCATAATATCTTTCACCACGGAAACATGTGCTGTCCTGTGGACCAACTCAACTCCTTTCTGTCTCTAGATCTACTTTTCTTTCTCTCTCTTCCATCATCAGTGTCTGTCACTGCCTTCTCTAATGTGCCCATTTGTGTCTCTTCAGCCTCTCCTTCTCCACTAGTGCTGGTCTGTGAATAGCCATGCTCTATTCTTTCCCAGCTTCCAACACATCGCAAGTGCCCTCCCCCTCATCCCCACCTTTCAGCTATGACTGCCCTGTCTTTTCACTCCCTCTTCCAGGCCAGACTTCTTAAGGGAAGACTCTATTGTTCACTAACCTCCTGCAGAGTCCTCAGTCCATTGCTAGGTGACCTTAGCTCTCCATGCTGCTGATATCTTCCTCATCAAGGGTATCCATGTACCTGTAGCTGAATCCATTGAACGTCTCACTCTTGCCTGAAGTGTCTTTAGCATCATCCGATAATAGTCAACCACTCACCACCTCTCAGCTTGCCCGTGGCCACACATTGCCACTCTGTTTCTCTTCTGTCAATCCAGTCAACATTTTTGGACCACAGGCTCTGTTTTTCTTACCACCTGGGCAGTCCCATCCACTTAGAAGATTGTATTAGCACAGACGTGTTTATGATTGCCAAGCCCTTGTCTTTAGATTGAATCTGTCTCCTGAGCTGCAGGTGTGAATAGGTTGGCTGCCTACCTGTTGGACAGCTGTACCTGGGGATTTTAAAGACACCTCAAACTCAACATGTCCCAAACCGAACAGCTTCCCTTCCTCACCCGACCTGCTCCTCCACTGATGTTTCTGACCACATGATGGGCAGAGTTGCCCAACCCAGGCTCCAAGGCATCCTCCCTGCATCAGTCTCAACTCTCTTCTCCAGTGATTCTCCAGTCTTGTGGATTCTATTGCCTATAACACCTCCTTTGAAAGGTAACTAATGGTGACCAAGAATACATCACAAAATTGTAGAAGCACACAGGCACATAGGGGGAAAATGCTTTCTTGTGTTCCAGCCCTTCTGGTGTTCTTCCCAGGGACTTTCACTTATGATGTAGTTTGTTATGTATCCTTCCAAGATTACTTCATTCGTATCCAAGCATATGTATACATATATCCCTCCTTAAAACACAGGTAATAATATATTGTATTGGGAAAACAGTCCTTGCTTTTCTCACTTTATATACTTTGAAGACTGTTCCATATCCATACAACATAAACACAATCCCTTTCATTTGGTTCTGCCTCTCTGAACCCCACTGGCCTTCCAAGATGGGCCACTGTTATCTCCTGCTTGTGTTACAGGTTTGGGCTCCTAATGGCTCCTTCTGCTTGCAGCCTTGGTCTTCTCCAGTCCACAGCGTATCCTTCAGCCAAAATGACCTTTGTAACATGCAACCTCTGACTCAGACAGTGGTCTTCTGAAAACCCTTCCATGAGCCAACCCCTGGCAACCCCCCTAGCCTCCTCACACATCTCTTGCACTCTGTCACCAAGCTGAAGTCTTATTAGTTGCTCAATGGTGCTCTGTTCTCCTTGAACAGTTTCTGGATCTTTCTACCTTTCTGCCCCTATTTCCCCCTCCGGCCTTGTAACTTGTATTCACCCTATTGGTCTCAATGGTCGTACATGGATCGTGTGTTTGTGTGTGTATGTGGGGGCAGGGGAGGGTACCCCAGACCGACAGGCTGGAATAGAGTCCCATCTGCTCTATGTTCCCAGGCCACCTCATTCATCACTGGGCAACCAGTGTGTGGCATCGCCACTGCACAATGTAGTGGGTAATAAATATCCATGAACTGACTCTATAAATGATTGACCTATTTTCATTCTAAGTGCTCCCAGTGGAGTACCACATGCTTGCCTTTGAGTGGGGTTGTAACCATTAAACATGAGCAGATGATATGGGTGGAAACCGTTTGGAAAGACAAAATGTCAACGAATGTGATTATTGAGAAAATTTTCCACTGTGTGTGAGAGACAGAGAGAGAGAAAGGAGGAGGAGGGAGAAGTGGAAAAGGTAGGGACTGTCATGAGGAAGAAGACCAGAAGAGGAGAGCCCCAGCTGCCAAGCTCTGGATGGATCCATGGCACCAATGGGTGTGTGGCATCTTCTGAAAGAAGCAGTCAAGTCAGTCTCCAGGGTTCTGAGTTTGCCCTCAGGAGCCAGGATGAGAAGGGCAGAGAGCAATCATAGCCATGGCTGCATGTCAGCACAGAGAAGGTGTGACCCATGTGCTGAAGGGCTCAAGTGGCTGGCAGATGCTCTTGTCGCAATAGGCAGCCAGTTGCCAGGTCTGTTGATAGGGCTCCAGAGGTGGGGACCAGAAGTGGGGGAATGAAGAAACACTGCTGTGCTTGCCTCAGGAGTTCTTGGGATCCCCCAAATGGTTATCATTTTCCCCACCCACCTGCCTCCTCCCTGGTTACTTCAGGAGGCAGAAAGGTCCCACTCTTGAGTGGCTCCCATGCCAAGGCAGAGAGATGACAGGAGAGGTGTTCTGTTCTCACAAGAGCCACTGAACTTTACAGATATGTCTCCTTCCAGCTGTCTGCCAAGTATTTTGTTTTATTTTATTTTATTTTTTTGCCAAGTATTTTATTGACGAGGTTCTGGTAAAGAGGGTCAAGGAGGAGCTCTAAGGAATGGCTCTCTGCCAGCGACCTTGGAAGGAAGAGCAGAGGTCCCTGTCCTTCCCCTGTGCCACACTGAAGGAATGCCAGAGAAGATCAGGGGTTCTGAAGGTGAGAAGTTGGAGAGGCAGACAGTTTGGGTCCTGGGGCTGTGCTAAGCAGGGCAAAACCAGGGTGGAAAAGAGGAGTTGAGTGAGGACCAGCTGTGGCATCTGCAAGATAGCCTTGCACACCCGAGTTCACGGGAAGAAAAGTGGAGAAAACAGCTTGACATGGGGTCAAGGATCATTTGTTAAGTGTACCTGTTTCTTCAAAGCCAATAGGGGGAAACAATACATGTACAAGGAAAGAAATACTTGCACAGTAACAGTGAGTGGGCTGGATAATGCATCCCCTCCGGGCCTCCGGGCAGGCAGGAGCTACCAAGGGTGGACTGGGCACACCTGCTGCCCTTGCTTGTACTTCTTTGTTAGCCTGGCCTTGAGGAGGCGGTGGTTACAGCACCGGGGCCTGAGGCAGCAGGAGCTTGTGCAAGGCCAGGCTACAGCTGGAGGGACTGGGTCTGTGTGACCACACTCAACTGTGCCACACCTGCATCTGCAACAGGGGTCTGCTGTGTGCGTGCATGTGTGCCGGTGGCCCCTAAAGGGCCACCCTCTCTTCAACGATGCTGTCTCTCCTTCCTTCTGCTGGAGTTGGATACTTGTCTTCCTGATCAAGCTATCACATCGATCATGGTGGGCTGGCACGAGGTTCTTCCTAGAGACACCATTGCTGCCACCGCCTCTGAGGGCCCCTTGGTTCACCCCTGACAGCTTTCTCATTCAAGCATCCTCACTCAACACCAGAGCCCTTGGACTTAGCCGCACTGGTGAACAGTCCAGCTTTCCTTTGCTGCCCTACCGTGGTATGAGCTGATTGGTTTCGGACTTGTCTCCTTGGTGTGGTCCTTAAAAACGGTAGCAGCAGCATACTTGGGGAAGCTCTTGGGACACCAAAATTTTCCCAACAGAGGGAGCTGTTGTCAGGATATACTTGCTGTCTCCTGGTTCACCGCTCTCATGCTCTTGCCCCTCTCCAGGCAATGGAGGGAGACAGAATCACCAAAGCTTGTGGCTGCCTGAATGTGACCTTTGACCCTGGCCTTCGAGATGCTCTTCTATCATGTTCCCCCTCCCCCTCCAGACCCTGTACCTCCTTTCCTCACATCAACCAGGGTCTGGTGAGGACACCTGCCACTTGTTCTTTCTTAACAAGTCTCTGCCTCTTCATCTTCTCTCTCCCTCTGTAGCTGAACCTGGTGGCAACCTCCAGGCTCCATGATCACCCCCACTGCCCCTGGGGCCCAGGCCAGCCAGCAGGAGGCTCAGAACAGGAGGGAGGGAGAGAAAGGCTGTGGCCAGCCACAGGTAGGTCCCTTTCTACTCTCACACACCACACCCTGCCCTTCAGCTCACTCACTGACTACCTCTTGCAGCCAATCACTCTCTCCAGGACAGAAGTCACTGTCACAGTGTGTGGGCTGGGGATGGACAAGTACCCTCCCATCTCCCAGGACACACACGCTTCCCTGCCACTGTCCCTTGTTCCCCTGTCACCTTCTGGGCCTTGCGTGCCCACTGACCCACCTTTGCCTTTGGGGCACCAGCAGGGAAATGCATCCACTAAATAGCTTGCAATTTCCTTGGTGCAGATCATGCTTCGCAGAACACAGGTCAACATAGAGTACGTGCCAGCTATTCCATTGGGGAGAAAGAAAGACAGCTGAGGCTTTGCTTCTGTCTCTGCCTCTGAGGGTCTGCAAGTGGGGGAGACAGGCAAGGAAAGGGACAGTGCAATGCAGTGCCATCCTGCACATGAAGGGCGTGAAGACAGAGCGGGGAGCATGGAGGCGACTAACACTAGTCCTGGGTGCAGATAGGTGTGAGGGGAAGAAACGAGGAAACATGGCATTTGGGATGAGCTTCAAGGAGTAAGCTGGAGTTTATTATACACTAGATATTTCCTGGGAGGCGTCTTCCTAACCCTGGTCAGGACTAACATGGTTACAGAGTCTGGTGTGGGGAAACGCCGTAGACCCTATTTCCTTCCTAGTTGCTTCTACAGCGAGTAAGGAGTTGGAGTTCAATAGTCTGTTTGGCAGGGACAGGGGTAAGGACTAGGGATGAACAATATGGAAACCCACCTTATGCAGGTGCTTACAGTCTGAGGTTGGACCTGCCCTGGTCCCCAGGGCAGGGATTTACCCAAGGGACAATAAGCTGGTCATTCATTGAAAGAGTTTCAAGACCCCACAACAGCAGTAAAAGGGAGGACCCAGAGAATGAGAACAGAGACTTGTACTGTGCACCTGCCTTGGGGGCAGGTGCCTCCCACACCTGGTTCAGCTCCTTCTCACTTCTCACCACCAGCTGTTGCTATTCTACTTTTCAAGACAGGCACCTGGGGCCCAGAAGAGGGTGAGGGCCTGGCATAAGGTCAAGTGTCTATGACTGCTCTCATCTTGTAGATGGAAAATGGAGGCTCAGAGGGGCAGGCTAATTTGCCCATGACTTCTCAAGTAGCAATGAACAGTTTGACTTGGAGACCAAATTGATCTGCCCTTAGAGCCTCAGTTCTTTCCACCTCTAGGTTCAGGGCCCTCAAGACAAAAGAGCTCCAAAGTTCCCACCAGAAAGTCATTTTTCTGGATGTGTTCAATTTAGAATACTTCCACTGGAGTAAAGACAATACAGCAAATGGCTCACGTTCACGTGACACTATTAGATATACAAAGTATTTTCATGCCCCTTTAGTTCTAACAACAACCTGGAGGAGGCAATAGGGCAGGATGACTCTTCCGTAGACGAGGACACCGATTCTTGGACAGGTTGTATGATCAAAGTCATGAATCTCATCGGTGCAGGGCAGCACAACAACCCAGAGTTTCTGGGCTCCTGGATCGACCTGCACCCACTGTCGCTCCCTCACCTGCCTATGTGCACATGTGGACAAATCCTGACCTTACCCTGTACACCAAGTCTTCAGCAAGGACCAATGCAGAGGGTGGCACTCAGAGACACCTCGGTGTGGTGCTAGGTCCCGGGCACCGGCACACCTCGGACAGTAAATGTTTTAGAACATTTATCAGCCACCGTCGAGGAAGGGCACACACTTCAGACACAGAAACCCACACCTGCACCTTCCATGCAGACCCCTGCACTCTAGGGCCTCTGTCTGAACTCTGGTCTGCTTGCTACCATTTTAGGCCAAGCCCTGGCTGCTGCCTGAGGATTCCTGGACTTCTCTACAGCTTGGGGCTATTTTCTGTTGTTGGGAACTTTGGTTAGGCCAGGAGGGGATGGGGGCAGGTCAGGGAGGGGAGCTAGGGGCTGAGCCCTGGCCCCAGGATGCCACCCACAGTAGGTGGTGATGCACTGGACCCTCAGGGCCAACAGGCAGATCCCCTTCAGAAGATCACAGGGCCTGGATCAGCCCGCATGTGCCAAAATACACCTGACGTGGACACTCCCAGCTGTGCAGGGGTCCACTTGTGGGATCATCGTGTTTGGGGAGGTGGAGTGGGGATGGAATGGTACCTGGTACTTGCTTTCTTTCCTAGTACTTGTTATTGCAGTGGCTGCCCAGTGACTTCCTGCTGGTCTCGCCTAGGTAGGTCCAGAATTGCCCAAGAGGTACCTGCAGATTGTTCTGTTTGGCTTCAGTCCCTGCCATGTACCCAGCTGGGGCACCACCTCCTGGCCCTCTGGCTCCCAGCCTCCCCACCCTCCTCTCAGCTCCCATCGCACCCTACACAGGTATCTGCCACAGAATCAGCCCAGCACCTCCCTCGTGCCCCAGGAGTGCTCTGCCTTGCAGCCCTGGCCCCTCCCTGAAGCTGCCTGGTCCAAAGCCACAAGCCGGCTGCAGCTAGACGAGACCCAGAGACACCTCCCAGCTCTGCCCTTGAAGAGTCAGCCTCCTCCTTTGTCCTGTTCCTCCTGCCTCCCCCTGCCTCTCACACCCTGCCTGCCCCATGACCCCCTCCCCAAAGGGTGCCCTGCCTGCAATCGGCTAGGGTCTGACTCTTAGGTCAAGTCTGCCATTTGCTTGGTTTTCATCACAGAGACGGCAGGGTGTCTGTGTGACTGCCTGCACTTAAATAAATAGAATTTGAAACCATTCTGTCATCACCATGCTGCTGCCCTTTCACTGACTTGGTCCTCATGGGAGAGGAAAAGAGGAAGTGCATGTGGGGACACTGCAGATAAAATGGTGCCCTGGCAGAACTGCTACTGAAAGCAGCTGGGTTCCCAGCGGGGACACATGCTTTGTGGGGAGGGGTTTTCTTTCAGTGTGGTGTTTTGATAGGGATGATCTGATTTGGCATAAAGACTAGATCCTGTCTCCTGAGCCACAGCCCTAATTGTCTACTCGGCTTTGTGGTCCGCATGCCCTGGGCCCAGCGTCCCTCTGCTTTGGGTGGAGTGGATGGAGAAGGACCACACACCGGCTCCCCAGCCGGGCCTCTCGTTGTCCAGAGCTCTGGGGAACCTCTGCCTCAGAGGGCTTTCCCCTCTCCTCACCCTGGCCAGCGGGGGTCCCAGGATGTTGCTATTTTAAGGCTAGAGGGTGGTCAGAAGTCTTGTGTCCACCTGTTCTGCCTGCCCACATCCTCTCTCATCCCTCTGCTTGGTGGGGATCCGCCCCCATGACTCAGAGACAGAGGCAGACAGATCTAACCTGAGAGACAAGAGCCCTTTCTGCTGTGAGGGGCTTCTGAGCTGCAGCCTTTCTGCAGGTGGAAGTTGAGGGCCAGGGTGAGGATGGGGCTGCCTGTTGAATGGACCAAGGAAACTTAAGAGTCCTTATTTTTGCAGACTGGGACACTAAAAGGCTAGTGACTTGGCCAAGGTCACACAGTGATTTCTGGTCGGACTGGGTTGGGGACAAAGTGGTCCTGGTGATGCGTTGTTGTCTCTCTGTTTTGCCTATTCCAGGAGCCTCATGGTTTTCTCCCCGTGTCTGGAAAGCTCTTTGGCATCCGTGCACATTCTTGGGTCACTTCTTCAGCACCTGACATAAAGGTGCTTGGGACCAGGTAAGAGGGGGTGAAAGGGATAGGGCAGGGGACAGCAGAGCAGAGGGGTCCAGCTGGGGAAAGTAAAAGGCCTCAGGGTCTGCAAGGAGAGAGAGAAAGGAGGAAGGAAAAGAGGCTTGGGAAGTGTGGCTGTGGGCTTTGACACCATCTGGTACCCACCTCTGTCTCCAGGGGGGCCACACCGGGACTATGAGCCATGACTCCAGCCCTCAGAGACCTGGAGAGAGAGTTGGAGTTAGGTCAGAACTTGGTGGGGCTCATTTTCACTTTTAGCCCCTTCCCTGTCACTCCCCACCGCCCCTCCGCATGGCAGATTTTGTAAACCAGATGTTCAAGATCATCAAGGGGGTGAGGGAGGGCCTGAAAACTCAGGGAGGCCTCTCAAGGCTGGATGAGCTGGGGGGTGAGGGTCGGTGCGGGGAGGGTGCTCCCTGAAATTCTACATTCCCAACCCACTATACCCCCAGGCCCACCTGTGCTTTCGGGCACACTCTGCAAGGGATAAGCGTTCAGAAGGACCAATCCCTGTGCATTTTAAAATCTGTAGACTCCTAGGACAATGCCAGAACACAGATATGTATGCAGATATGTTTGCTGCTCTAAAACATAAAACATACCCTGCATGAACATATGTTAAGTAATGAGCATGTGTGTACCCGAGAAGGTGGGAGCTGGCTGCAGGGTGTCCTTTGTCAGGCCCTCTCCCCTGCTCTGTTTCCAGTTCAGCTCTTCAACCATCTTTCTCTTGGCGTCCTCAGATCTTATCAAAAAAGCGCAGAGCCTCTGAAGCCGCTGTGCAGTGTCCCTGTGTGGTTGAGCACTCAGGTGAGCTCAGGGGAGACCATGGGGAGACTGTAGGGAGTGAGGGCAAAGGGCTGGGGCTACCATTACCACCTGGCATGACAAAAGGGGACCAGGGACTAAGGGCACATATGGGGGAGAAGAGCATGATGGTTGTGCAACAGTTTAGGCCTCCTGGCCTGTGGCAGCAGGAGTGCCTGTGTGTGCACAGGGAGCCACGTGTGACTTTAGCACAAAGGGTGTTTGAGTTGAAAAGGGTTATGGAGGGTTTCTAGCACCAGCTGCCATTTGGGTGGCCACCCACGGGCACTGGTCAGACATGTGAGCAGTCCCCACCCTGCCGAAGTCCTTGGGCAGTGTGGTGACGTGTGTCTACGCACGTGTGTGCGCACGCTCACTTCTGATCTCATATGGCTCCTGTGCGGGCTCTATGACACCCGGCATGTGAACCCAGTGATCGGAGCAAACTCCAAGCTGAGGGCATGGTGGTGGTGACCTCGCTGTCCCCAGCCGGCTCTGTTAACACAGCCCCATGGCCTGCTCAGCCCGCCCTGCTCATGCGACACCCTCCAACAGGGCATAGGGAGCAGGGCTAGGGCAACACAGAAAGCTGGACAAGAACATAAACAGGCCGAGGGAGGAGAAGAGAAAGAAACTCAGGGTTCACAGAGAGACCACTCAGAGACCTGTACACACACACACACACACACACACACACCCCACATCACATACCACGGCCACATCCACAGCCTCACCTACATACCACATCCCATACACCCACATATGGTAGCACATACCACAACTACACATACACAGCATCCACCACACACCATACCCCCCCATACCATATTATATACCTCAACCACACAGCAAAATCACACGCTACACACCCCATACACACACACACCTCACCCCCCCAATAATACACCCCAACCACACATACACACACATGACTCTCACGTGCACACAAACTCCACATGTGCCAGCGCAAAGCCCAAAGTCAAGGGAGCAGACATAATTGCAGAGACAGAGGTGGTGAGAGGAAAAATGGAAACATAGGAAGACATAGAACAAACTGAAAGAGGGGCAAAGCCAGAAAAAAATTGTATGTATACATACACTTTTGGCCCCAAATAGTGCTTCTCAATGGAGAGTGATTTTGCCCCTAGAGGACATTGGGCAACGTCTACAGACATTCTTGATGGTCACATATGAGCTGAAGCGATGCTCCAGTGACCCAGTGAATGGCAGCTAAACATTCTGCAATGCCCAGGCAGCCCCCATGCTCCCGTTCTTTGCTGACCCCTGCCCCAACCCCTCACTGAATCCTGAGGACCTAACTTTTGCTTCAAGTTCAAGCTGAGCCCGAGGTGGGAAGAACTTGTTTGAGAGCCAGTCAACAGTGACCCTCCAGTCCCTCCTCTGCTATGGACCTTGAACTCTTCAATCATTCTCTCCAAGGGTACGCTGGGGACTGACCACCATGAGATCAGAGGTATACTAGATGATGGCCACCCCAAGTCATATGTTCATCCTCCTGGACAGGGCCATTGAGAGGCGCAATGACTTGCCCAGAGTCATAAATAGCTCCTTAAACTTGGAGTCTGGGCAAGGGAATTTGGAGAGGGTGTGATGACAAACTTCATGGAGGAGGCTCCAACACGTCTACCCCATCCTCCCGTGAGTTCCAGTCTCCCTCACCCTCTCATTCCAGGCACCTGCAGCCTCCCGCATTTGACGTTTGAGCCTGGGACTGTGGGTTGCAGAACCAACACAGTCCTCCCATTCGAGAGGCACTGCCCCTGGCCTGGGAGGAGAACCTGCCACACTCCTCGAAAGAAGAGGTGCTCCAGGACAGCTCCCTGGCCCCTCAGAGCCAGCAGTCCTGGGAAGGCACAGGGAGTATGTCTTCAACCGGACAGAGGACCCATGTAGGTAGTGTCACCCATGGGATGGCCCACCTTTTTCTGCTGTCCTAACACAAAATGGTAGGTCCAGAGATGAGAGGACACGTTGACAGAAGCCAGCAGCTGGCAAACTGCCCCCTTTGCTCCCAACCATTTTTAGTCTGTTCTCAATTTCCCACTTGTCCTGGTGACCCACACTACGGCAGCACGAGGTGGAGAAAGGAAAGAAAAGTCTGAAATGACTGTTTTCTGCTGTCTCCTTCCTCCTCCACAGGCAAATACCTCTTTACCACACCCTCTCCCCCACGGAGTGCTGCAGCTGCATTGGGGTCTTTGGCTGGAGCCCAATGAGCCCAAACTGGGATAGAGAAGGGGGGTGGGTCACCAGGCAAACAAACATGGCCTAGGTTCAAGGTTTGGGTTCTAGCCCCCAATCCCCCTCCCGCCCCCAGCCCCCGCCTGAATCCACTGACCCTGGATGGGTGGGGAAGGCAGTAATTGAAATGCACTGTTTGCTCCAGGCACTCTGGCCTGGCCCTGGGCCAACAGCAAGAACAGAAGACTTACTTCCCTTTTGGTTGGAGACTGACCCTCCTCCACTCGCCCTGAGACACGCAACCCTCACTGAAGCTCACCCTCTCCTTGCTGCCTCCGCCAGCCCTCTGAATCAAGGACACGTAGGACAGAAACTGACTGGGAAGCTAGTGGCCCTCCGCACATCTGGGATTCTGACACCCAGGCCCCAGGCCATTGGGTCTGTGTCTTGCCCTGGGTCTTCCCAGATGCCAGAACCTCTGTTTCTCCCCAAAGCAAAGGCTGAGCCAACTGACCTACACAACGGCTACCAGATGGCACTTGTC
The DNA here is from genome assembly GCA_004026585.1 of Noctilio leporinus. NCBI lineage: Eukaryota > Metazoa > Chordata > Mammalia > Chiroptera > Noctilionidae > Noctilio > Noctilio leporinus. The sequence continues at coordinate 15,824 of PVIW01013528.1, forward strand.
TGAATTCGATGTTGTGGGACTGACGTGGGCTCTGTCATCCTTCGTGATTGTGACTGCCGGTCCCTTTCCCACGCTGGAACTCTTCCTGTGCCCTGAAAGGAGGGTGTGTGGTGGGGTAGAAAGAGGGTGGCTTGGGCATCCAGAGACTGGGGCTGAGTCTGGCCTCAGCCACTAAATGGCTCTATGGTCCTGGGTGATTTCCTTTGCCATTTTGAGCTTTGTTTTTCCTCCTGTTGATAAAACGCAGGTAACAACACCTGCCTCACAGGTATGATGTAAGCTTACAGGAGACCACTTACGGGTCCAGCAGGCAGGTGCGAGCAGGTGAATAAACTAGAGGTTGCCAGAGAAAGTATTTGTAATGCTCGGGCATACATATACTAAATACCTTCTTTGTGGTTTATCTGAAATTCAAGTTGAACTGGACCTCCTGTATTTTATGGAGCTCCCCACTATATCTAGGTCATGATGGGGAGTATCTCCAGGGATTCCAGAGTTGGGGACCACACACTCTGTCCAGGGCCTATGTCCTGCAGCAGATCCATTTTGTGTCTCAGCCCAGGAGCTCACAATAAAATTTACATCTTTCAAGGGCTGTGAGAAAAGAAGGAGGAGGAGGCGAAAAAGAATATGTGTCAGAGATCGTTTGCCTAGGCTTGCAAAGCCTAAATATTTGCCTTTATTATCTCCACCCTTGACAGAAAAACTTTGCTGACCCACAGTTGTCAGGGGACTAAGCGTTTTCCATACTCTGTGTACCTATTCTGTCCCAGGGGAGAGATTCAATTGGGAGAGTCAAGAATAAGTAGCTCAGTCCCCAGCAGAGAAGGCAAGGCACAGTAGAGGGTGGGGGGATGGCCGAAGGAAAGCCCCCCTGAGAAAGCTGGGCTCACTCACTGGCTCACTTGAGGGGCCCTCAGTCCCCAAAGGCCTGCCTGACCCTTCCCTCCCTCAGCCCTGCATTGAGTCTCTCAACCCAGTTTGATCCCTCTGGGCTCTCCTGTAAAAGGTCAGCAGGTGTCCCAAAGTCCAAGGGAAGTCTCTCTAGTTTCTTTGAAGGTCTCCTCTCTCAGGACTGGCCTGGGGGCAGGGAGAGAGACCAGGGTGAAGGAGTTTATGCAAGGCCCCAGGTGGCAGGCAGGTCTGCGGGCCTGTCTCTTTAAATCTCAGGTGGTTTGGGAGGAGGGAGGGAGTTTGCCTGCACAGATCTCAGAGGCTCCTGCCAGAGGAGCCCAATGAGGGAGTCCAGGCTCCGCCAAGTGTAGCAAACTCGGAGCCTTCTGCAGTTTGGCTGAGGCACCTTACGAGACTCCCGTAGGAGCCAGGGAGGTAGGAGATGGGGCCTCTCCAGGGAGAGGGCAGGCTGGCCCTTGGGGAAACCCATGTGGTCCCAAGGCTGAGTCCAGTCGGGGTCTGGTCTCCGCCTCAGTCCTGCAAGGAGCCTGCCCTGCATGACATGGGGTTGACGCTGCCCAAGAAGACGGGGCCCGTCCTCTGCCTGTGGGGAAAGCTCTGCAGATGGTTCCAGAGACAGGAATCCTGGGCCCAGAGCCGGGATGAGCAGAATCTGCTGCAGCAGAAGAGGTGAGCCTTCCTCTGCCCCTGCCCCCCAGGTGCGTCCCTCACCCCTCCCCTCTATCAGCCTCCCCCAACCCCCTCCTTCCTTTCTGTCTTGGTTCAGCACCTCTGTCTGGCCAGGCTGTGCTAGAGGCCTGGCTCCTTGGGAGCATTTTGTCTCAAGAGTTTTGGCCTGCAGGGCCCCGGGGTTCCAGGTGGAAGGGGGAGGCCTGACATAGACACAGGTGCTTGCTGTCTTTTAAGATCCAAGTCAGCGAGGCAGCTTCTTGTGGGGGCTGTCGACCCTTGAACAACATGGGGGTCAGAGCAGCTGAGGGGGTACTGTCAAGAAACCCATGAGTAACTGCTGCCAGCCCTGCACGTACCAGCCTCTCCACCACTGTTGACCCTTGAACAATATGGGTTTCAGCTACAAGCGTCAGTTGAGCTGCCCTTGTCCATTGAAGTGAGTGGCTCCATTGAAAAAATTCACTTCCAGGTGGGTCCAATGTTTCAAAATCATGTTCAAGGGTCAACTGTATTTTCCTAAGGGCCAGACAACTTGCGGGACCTTCAAGGGTTGGGGTGACATTGAACTCCGTCGGAGAGGTGCTGGTGGGCCGGAGCAATGCTTTATAGCTCCACTCCCTGCCCCTCGGACAGTCTCTCTGGCAGAAACATGGAGCACACATACATAGGCATGTGGGAATGAATGAATGAATGAATGAATGAGTGGGTGAAGCAGGGAGGATCTTCAGGTAACTCCCAAAGAAGGCAAAATGTGCCCATGGTTATCATTCCTGTGCATTAATTGATGGGAGGGGATGAAGATGAACAGAACTGGGGTCCAGCTTGGAATTCAGTACCCTCTGTTGGGGAAGGGGGGCCCAGGACGCTGGCCAGGACATACCTAGGACCGATGCTCACTCACTCTCTCATCCAGGTTGGGGAACCTGAGAGGCTCTAGTGTTTGAACCCTGAAGAAATCTAACCTGTTGCTTACGGCCCCTGAAAATTTCCCGAAATTCATCGGATGCTCCCCTACCCCCATCCCTGGCAGCTTAGAGCTGGGAACTGGGTGGAGGGGACATGGTGGAAGCGTGAAGCCATCCCAGTACGTGGTCTGCTTCCAAAGTCTCTTGATTGTCCCACACAGGTAGTGGCATGCCTGAAGGAAGTCCTCCTATTGGGTTCCTTGGGCCCCCGAGAAGGGAGATTGTCTCTGCATAGAGGAAAGCTTAAACAAAATTTTTTTTTTTTTTTTTTTTTTTGGTCTGAGGACCTTTCTCCACTGGCAAATGGAGGGGCTTGCCTGAGCAGGGCCAGGAGGGAGAGGCTAATAGGCCAACTTGAGGCCCTGTGATTTGTCTTCTTTTGCTCAAAGATTCTGGGCTGGGATGAGCCCCATTTTTTTTCCAGTTTGGGCTTCCTGTCTCTCTCACCAGCCGCCCACCTCCATCCCCCAGGCCTGGGAGAGTCCGGGCTGAGTGGGTGTTTGGCTGATGACATCCAGAGGCAACAGAATGGTGTTGTTGTTGCAGACTGGGCTACCACTGGTCCTACTTGTCCCCATCCCACTTGTAGGACCCCAGGGCTGGCAAGCCCAACTCAGAGCACAGAAAGGCCTTAGGTTTGGGAAGGGGGGACAGAAGTTCCCTGTATGACCAAGAGAGGTGAAGACAGAGTGAAGGACTACCGCCTGGCTCTGAGTGGGTGGCCTCTACCTGCCCTTTCAGTCCTATTTCTTCCGAAGACCATCTGATGGGCCTCTTACACTTTCGACTAGAAAGGCCTGATGCCATCTCTTTGAGGAATCCCCCTCCAGGGCCCAAGCTTGCTGCCTGATTCTGTAGCTCCTTGGCCCTCTCCTTCTCGCCAGGAGCATCAGCTGTCCACTGGGTAGACCCTGAAATAACCCAGAAGGGGAAAGTCACCAGGTAATTAGAAAACACGAGATAACCACGGGATACAAGGACAGTCTAGTCAAGTCAGGGAGGGCATTGATGGAAGAATTAGCTAACAACATTGCCAGCACCAATTTTATTTCAGAATCCCTTGTCTAATGTGGAGCATGGGCCAGTGAGAAGGGAGGACTTTCTGGTCCCTCCAGGTGGATGGGGAACCCAGCGTTGCGCTCACTGGGAGGTTTTTCTTGGGTCTCAGTCAGGCAGCCCAGTCTGAGTAAAAGCCCATCGCAGCCATCCAGGCTGGACTCTCCCCCTTCTCCTTTTCCCACTCTCCCAGGGCTGTGAGTGGTCTTCTTCCCTGATGTCCAGTGCACCAAACATCTATTTAACAGGAAGTGCTCTGCTAGGTTTGCCGAGTGAGAACAGGGCACCTGCCCTGCTCCCCAGGAGCTCAGGTTCTTGTGGGTGAAATAAACCAGTAGGCACCTACTTGGTGATGCTTGGTGAGTGTCCTAAGCAGGGGATGAGCAGTGGCATGGGAGCACTGAGCAGGGGGCTGTGGTATCTGATCTTGGCCGAGTGGGGGTGCTGGGCAGCTCCTGGGGCTGGCTTCCTGTCCGGCACCACCTCCCTCCTTGCAGCATGCAGGAAGACAATGGGCACTGAGGGGTCTCCTCTGGTGAGACAGACACCTGTAAGAATATGTAAACTGATGTGTCTGTGGAAAATAAGCCCCAGAACTTTCCAGCATTAGCAGGACTCCCCACCTCAGTAACTACGTGCACATGCGCCCTTGCAGGCACATGGGTCTACCTACAGGCATGACGGAGCTGCGGCCCAACTCCAAGTCTGGAAATAGCCACTTTCCTGGAAGCTTTGAACCCCTTCACGTTGCCAAGAACTTGACCTGGAGGGAGGAGGCCTGCAGGTGGTCAGCGTGTACCTCCTCCCCATGCATGACTGTGGTTTTCTGCATCTGTGGTCTCTGCTCTGGGCTGGCCCCCTCCCTCTGGGAAGAGTCATAAAACTTGAAGAACCACATAATTTAGTGATGAGTGCCTCAGGCTAGGTTCTTGGTGAAGCATTCTGCTTTGAACTCTGTGTGATCTTCCCTGGGAGGATTTGGCTCTTCTGCCTTAGTTTCCTTTTCTGGAAAAGGAGAGCATTGCTCAGCCTGTGGGGCGGCAGGGACGTGAGGAGCCAGAGGGATAATAAGTGAGATGCTGCTTTGGAAGCTGAAAGCACACTTAATACGGAGGATTATTTGTGATGAAAGGCACCTCCCACGATGGCAGGAGCTTAGAGGGCTTGAGAATGTCCTCCCATCAGAGCCATCTTCATTCTGGAACTGCACTCTGAGCCACCATGTTGTCCTCCCCTTCCCTTTCCAAATGACACCCTCCTTTAAGAGATGCTTGTAGCTAAGGCAGGGGAACCCATGCAGGCCCATACAGTCCCCTGTGCCTCTCCTAACCCCATTTCAAACGCTGACTACACTGAGAATGAAGACAGAGAAATGACAAGTGGGGCACTCGTTCCAGTGCTGCTTCCGACTTGTTGGGACAAGTCACCCCACACTCCAGGACACCCTCTCCAATTGTTGCACAACAGATTAGACTAGTTTTCGAGGGACTTCCCAGCTTTAACATTCTGATTTGAATTTTTCTGCAGATATTCTTGAGGCTGCCTTGCTTCCCAACAACTGTATACAAAACTTCCCTTGGGCACTCTGCACACACGTGCATGCCAGCACACGGGCATGTACACAGCCTCAGGAACAGGGCGATGAGTGGAGGCAGGGAGAGCATGGGCTGTTGGGACCTGGGAGAAGGGAAGTGAGAGGTTCTCACTTGGAGGCCAGAGGGAAGCCCGAGGGGGAGGTGGTGCCATGATTTATTTACAAATAGCGTGCCTGGTTTTCTGGCAGGAATCCTGTAGTAGGACTTGCACCCGGTCTCATATGGGACTAGATCATTCAATGTGATAAATAACTGTCTAGCAAACTAGAACATTCTGAACCCTGCAAACACCTCTCGTATTGTTATAATTTCAGATTTGCACTATAATTTCTTATTGCTACGTAATCAGTGGGCGCCTCAAAGGCTTTACCTTTTTGTTTAATGGTGTATAAGTACACATGCATGTATAGGGCCTTTCTTGCCCTTTCCAATGCGATGTATCCTTTTTAAAAAAAATGGACTATGAATAACTATACCTCTAAGTTGGGCTTTCTCTACCTTGGTGCTATTGATAAAATGGGCAGGAAAGTTCTTCATTATGGGAAGCTGCCTGTATAAGATACTTAACAACATCCTACCCTCTACCCACTGAAAGCCCATAGCGCCTGTCCCCAAGATGTGACCAAGAATGTCCCCTATTGGAGAACCATTGCTCTAAACCACTGTTGGTAACTAGATGGTTCAGGTAGCAATGCAAAGTATTCTGTTAAATAAAGAGAAGCTTTCCCCTGGGAAGGAGAGCATATAATCTAACTACTCAATTGGAAACTACTTCTTCAGTATCTCCCCTCTTACTGCCCTCGGGATGTGGCTGGCAGCCTTCTGGGAAAGATGTGTCAAGTGTGCTCGAGACCTAAACTTCTGTGCTGGGTTGCTATGAGAGAAACTAGCGGTGCCTGGGGCATAAGAATCTTGGGATGGGTCTGCTCTTGTACTTTTTCTATGGGGCCCAAGGACAGTCAGGTGTTTTGGGGGTCCCCCTCACTGCCAAGCTTGTGCTCAAGGGCTTTCTCTACCGTCCCCTTGTGGCCCTGTGATGCTAGTGCAAGTCATGGCTCTGCCTGATCCCCTCAGAACTATCCCTCTGCCGCCCAGCTTGTTGCTGGATTCTGGAATTCACCACCCAGAGGAGGTCAGCTCTCTACAAACTCTGTTGGGTTGGGTTCTAAGCTGGTTCTTTAAGCAGAGTGTGGGCTGACTATGCTTGCCAGATAAAATGCAGGACACTGAGTTAAATTTGAAGTTTAGATTAGCAATACATTGTTAGTATAAGAGGAGGGGACCCCCCAAAAAGGAATTATCTTCTGAGGGGGTGGGTGCTTTGTAGTAAAGGTTTTCCATGTTGGGTGAGTGTTCCAGGGACCCATCCGTCTGTAACGGTGCACCAGCTGACATTGTTGTGAGAGGCTACATTTAAAGGCTCTTTCAATGCATTTGCCCATTTCATAGCGGACAATTCATGAACACACCTGCCCACACTGCGCTGAATGTTTAGCAGTTTTTGACTAAAAGCAGCATGACCCCATGCCCCATCCTCCCTATTCACCTGAAGTCACCCTGAGCAACTTTTTTTTTTTTTTTTTTTGGTTTCCCCAATGTGGAGGAGGTGGAACAAAAAATGGCAGAAGCACTAAGAGGCGTCAGAATCAACAAGTTCAAAAACTGTTTTGAGCAGTGGAAAAACTATCCTGATACATGTATTGCCTGAAATGCGGAGTACTTTGAGGGTGACTGAAGTTTAAACATGTAAGAATAAATACACATTTTTTAAATAAGAAAATTCCATTCCCCGCCCCCCCTAAGTATGTCACAAATATTACATGGGACAGACTTACACTGAACCATTATTTGTTATGTATCTAAAATTCACATGGAGGTGAGCATCCCATGTTTTTATTTTTTAAACCTGGCAAGCCTGAGTCAGACAGTAGCCCATCGACCTTCCCAAGCCCAGCAGAGCTGTCAGCAGAGATGAGGAAATGAACACACCAAGAATTTTTGTGGGGGACATTTGCTGGCTTCAGAGATATGAAGGGACCAAAAGGGATCACTGTCTTCAGGCCTGTCACTAGCTAGCCTCCCCACTCACACCCCAGGAGGCAGGAAGCTACAGAAAAGCTGGAATGTGGGCAGTAAGACCCCTGGGATCCATCTCTAGCTTCTAACCTTTCACACTTTGAGCCAAAGCCAGGCACAAAACTAGATTGTAATTAAAGGAGGTCAGGGAAAGAATACAGAGATGAGAAAGTAGCTGATCACTGCCTTCAAGTCTCCCTAGTACAGAGGAAGAGACGGATGCTAATCACTACACACCGCTGAATGGATGTAAGGCCAGAGGAAGGCGCAGACCTTCCTGGGGAGGCCATGTGTTCGTGTACTCGCATAGTGCGGACTCTAGAATGCCTACTGAGGAGGGCTTTGGCCAAATTCTTGGGAAGGTGGTGGTGGTGGTGGGCATGGAGGGGTATACAGGAAACTTGTTTTGCAGCTGTTTGCATACCAAACATACTATTGTTTACTTAGATTATATGTTTGCTTAAGGTTGGCTTGGGCCAATAAAGATAATTAGGGGAGACAATAAGGCCAGACCATCTCTTGGCATGGCTCCTTATTCATCCTGCAGAGAGAGGGGATGGCTACCTCCTGCTGGGCACGTAGCCTGGGAACACAGAAGAGAGTTTACCATCAGTGGGTGGGGGTAAGTTTCAGGTGTGAGGAAGGGTATGGCTGTGGTACAGAATGGGTGTGATGGTGCTGTGAGGCCAACCTGCTGGGTGGGTGTTGTGAGTGTGAAGAGTATAGATAAGTGTTGCCCAAAGACTATAAAGGACCCTTGGGTTCCTTCTCTATGGCATTCAATGACCCCTTGGGCTTTTGTGAGCTGTGGTTGCATTTGCCTTCCAAAGAGAGTATTTTAATGGCATCGAGAAGGATGGACTGGGGTAAACGGGATGTGTGAGGAGGCCAGTTAGGAGAGTATTTTGCTAGTCTGGGGACATGGATTAATGAGAGGCAGTCAGGATGAGGAGGGAGGGGTTGACCCGAGAGAAAGAGCTAAAGAATTAGAAAAGCTAGGGGCTGCCTACGTGGCATGAGGGGGCAGGAGACAGCACTGGGGGAGATGTCTCCAGCTCTCCCCCCTCTCGAGATCACCTTCCCATCCCAGCACTGGAGTGGGGTTCCTGCCACAACCAGTACTTCGTATGTGAGTGCCTGTCTGGATCTCTTTGTCACATAACTGGACATTTCTGGATCAATAGGGTTATTTTCATTCACTCCCATAACGAAGACCCCAGGGCTCTGGGCTGAAAGAGGAAATTGAATGAAAGAGGTCTTATGAGTCTTAGTTAAGTTTTGATCTTAAAATTTGTTTTAGCCCTGGCTGGTATGGCTCAATGGTCAGAACACAGGTCTTCGAACTAAAGATCCACCAGTTAAATTTCCAGTCAGGGCACATGTCTGGGTTGCAGGCCAGGTCCCCAGTTGGGGGCAAGAGAGGCAACCACACATTGATGGTTCTCCTCATTCTCCCTCCCTTCTCTCTTTCTCTCTCTAAAAATAAAATAAAATAAAATAAAACAAAACATTAAAAGAAAAAGGAGCCCTGGCTGGTGGCTCAGTGGAAAGCTGCTGGCCTGAGAACCCAAAGGTGGCTGGTTTGATTCCCAGCCAGGGCACATAACCAGGTTGCAAGCCAGGTTTCTAGCCAGGTCTGTGGCTGGAGGCAGGTGAAAGGCAACCATACACTGATGTTTTTCTCCCTCTCTGCCTCTCTCCCTTCCCCTCTCAAAATGATAAATAAAATCTTTAAAAAGATAAAAAGGATGCATACTCCTTTCACACACAAAAAAATCACTTTAAAGTTTATTGTAAGAATAAAACTCAAGCGAGAGTTTGGGGAGTCAGAAGAGAAGATGATTTTTTTTTTTTTTTGCTTAAAACAAGTGAGAAACAAGTAGGAATGAGGAAGAGACTATAACCTGACTTAGGGGCCAGAAAAACAAAAAAGGTTCCTTTTGGAGCAAGCCCTAACGTGATGTGGTTAGAGGGAGGGAAGGGCCAGGATCAAAGGGCTCTTCTGAGAAGGTCTAGGAAGGAGAGCAGCCGGAGAACATCTGCTTGCCTCTATAGGTTGACTTCCTCCACAAACATGAGGGAGGAATGCTTGGTACTCCTCATCCTTGAAAACAAGGCTTATCTCAGAGGATAATCTCAGGGCACTGAGTACACCTGAATCAGGGCTGCTGCAGAAATCAATAGGTCAGGAGGTGCATGAGTGCCTAGGTAAAGCTCCTCCCCTCTGTCCCTGGCTCTCGAAGATAACATAGTCACAAGCATTCTGGGGCCCGCACCCCTGGGTAGGCAACCAGTCACTGGGGTTTTCGGTTAACTAACTGGTCAGGCAACTCTTTGCAGCTCAATGGCCTCACTTCCCTGCACCAGAGACTTTGGGGTTCATTGTCACTGAGCTACATGTTTGTGTTTGTGAATGTTGAAGCAAAGCATTCATCCCTCGATCCATCACTGGGCATGCTCACTGTTGCCTCCTTCCTCATTCCATCCCCTTGTAGGATCTTGGGGTGTCCTTTCCTTCTAGCGGCCAAAGAGAATGATGTCCAGGCTCTCAACAAGCTACTCAAGCATCAGGCCCAAGAGGTGCACCAGAGAGGTAAGGAAGGAGTAGCGCCCTCAGCACTGCTCTCCTCCTGGGTCAGCCCTGGGTGCCAAGGGCCCCTAAATCACTCTGGTCCCCATACCCCTGACCATGGAAGCCCCATGTCGCCTCTTTCCATCCAGGAGCCCTGGGGGAGACAGCGCTGCACATAGCAGCCCTCTACGACAACCTGGAGGCAGCCATGGTGCTGATGGAGGCTGCCCCGGACCTGGTCTCTGAGCCCATGATCTCCGAGCTGTATGAGGGTGAGGATCCTGGGATGGGGATGGAGGGAAGGGGAGGCCTGTTGGATGCCGGGAAACCGAAGAGGGAACCTGAGCCCCACTGCTCTCTATTCACTTTTCCCTGGTCATCCCCACTGCCCTTCATGCGAGCACAGCCTGCTGAAATGGAGAGGCCCAGAGAGTGGGAAGAAGGGGGTGGCAGCCGGATCCCCTGGGAACCCTGCCTGGCCCAGGGCTCCCTGTCCTCATGCCCCGTAGGATCATGTGTAGATGTGGCATAATCCTGGGCACAGACCCCATGACTGAGGACTCCCCCTGAACCAGGTCAGACGGCGCTACACGTGGCCATCCTGAACCAGAATGTGAACTTGGTGCGAGCCCTGCTCACCCATGGGGCCAGCGTCTCTGCCAGAGCTACAGGCACAGCTTTCCGCCACAGCCCCCACAACCTCATCTACTTTGGTGAGAGGCAGGGCTGGGTGGGCGGGAGTGGACGGCCAGAGCAAGTGGTTGGGCTGAGGAGGGCTCCATACCTGGGGAGACTGGGGGTGGGGTGGGGTCGGCCCTTGGAGGGCTTAAGGCCAGAGTTACTCCCTCCAGGACCCCCTGCACCATCCCTGCCTCTGGTTCTGCTGACAAGTGTCCCTAAGCCCAGCACTGAGATGTGGGGAGAGGCAGGCAGTCCCTGGGAGGATTCGCACCCCAGCCTGCACTCATGTCCCAGAGCCCTCTGTGTCCCCAGGGGAGCACCCTCTGTCCTTTGCGGCCTGTGTGGGCAGTGAGGAGATTGTGCATCTGCTCATTGAACATGGAGCCAACATCCGGGCCCAGGACTCCTTGGGTAAGCACTGGGGGCAGGAATTGGGATGGGAGAGGAGGGCCTGGGACACCTATCAGGCCCACCCTGGGGTGTGCATGGAGACCCTCCAGGACGTGGGTCCAGTGGCCACGTGACTCCTGTGTCCTCTCCCAGGAAACACGGTGTTGCACATCCTCGTCTTCCAGCCCAACAAGACCTTTGCCTGCCAGATGTACAACCTGCTGCTGTCCTACGATGGGCGTGGTAGCCACCTGCAGTCCCTGGACCTTGTGCCCAATCACCAGGGTCTCACCCCCTT
>PVIW01013529.1:0-27039 GCA_004026585.1 Noctilio leporinus
ATAATAATGTGCCTTGGTGTTGGTCTGTTTGGGTTGATCCTCATTGGGACCCGCTGTGCTTCCTGAACTGGATTCATGTTTTCACTCATCATGTTAGGGAAATTTTCTATCATGACTCTTTTGAACAGGTTTTCCATTCCTTGTTTCTCTTCTCCTTCTGGTATCCCTATGATACGGATGTTGTTACATTTCATGTTGTTCTGCAGCTCTCTTAACCCCTCTTCAGTCTTGTTCAGCCCTTTTTTATTCTCTTGTACTGTCTTGGAGTATTTGTCTACATTATCCTCCAACTCGCTGATCTGGTCCTCTGCTTCCTCTAGCCTACTGTTGATTCCTTCTACTGTATTCTTCAATTCAGAAATTGTATTCTTCATTTCCTCCTGGCACTTATTGATAGTTTCTATGACCTTTTTCATGCTGTTGTAGTTCTCAGTAAGTTCCTTGTAACTTCCCTGGAGTTCTTTGGAGTTCTCCTGGAGTTGTTTATCATTTTCTTTGATGTGGCTGAGCTCACTGAGCTTCTCTAACATTCTTTTGAATTCCTTATCTGATATTCCAGGTGCCTCTGTTTCATTTTGTGTTCTTCCTGGGGATTCTTCCTTTCCTTTTGGTGATGGACTAATTCTTTTTCCCCCATTTTGGGGGTCTGTTCTTGCTTTTTATTTATTTATTTATTTATTTTTGTCTTTCCTTGGGTTAACCTGCTTTGTCTCCTTGCCTTAGTTGAGCACCCTTCTGTGGTAGGAGATTTGTGGAGTTAAATGTTGCCGTCTCCCAGATTTTCTCCACTTGCTGTTCTTGGTGTGTCCTTTATTTGGGCTGTCTGGTTGTATTCTGGACCTGTGGGCTTTGAGCAGAAAAAACAAAAAACAGAAAACAAAACACACACACACACACACAAAAAGGGAAAAAAACCGATAATAATAATAAGAAGAAAGGGTTTTGATGGCTGTTCACCCATAATAATCCCTGACTGGTCCAGATGGAGCCTGGACCTGAGGGCTTTTAGCAGAGAAAAAAAAAAAAAAGAAAGAAAGAAAGAAAGAAAGAAAGAAAGAAAAAAAGGGAGAAAGTCACAAGACAAAGAGAAATCAGTATTAATAAAGAAAGGGTTTAGGTGTCTGTTCACCCTTTATGATCTCTGCTTGGTCCAGGTGGAGCCAGGACCAGTGGGCTTTATCAGGGAGAAAAGAAAGAAGAAAGAAAAGAAAAGAAAAAAAAGAAAGAAGGAAGAAAAGAATAAAGAAAGGGTTTAGGTGGCTGGGGAAGGGAGGAATACTTAGATTGAGGACTGGGAATGGGTTGTAGCCACAGAGTGAGTACACTTTAATTCAAGAGTAGGGGGAGGGTCTTGGGTATTTAGGTGGATTGAGGTATGGGGGGGATTAAGAATATGTGAGAAGTAACTTTTGAAAAGGATATGTTGGGGATTAATACTTCATATAGCTCTCAGTATAAGTCAGGTGCTTGAGATTAGCAGCAATCCATTTCCTGAGGCTGCCTCTTTTTCTTGGTCAAGACTTGGTAGTCTATAGTCTAGCCGGTCTTGGCAGGTGGCAGGGCCTCTGATTGTCACAGTCTGGACTGATGCTGAGTCTCTGTCCCCAGGTAGGCTGAGCCTTCTGCAGCCTAGCTGGGTTTTAGGGCTGCCGGTATTCTGGAGCCCGCAGGGTGTCCCCTCCCACTCCTGGTGGAGGTTCCTGCCCGTGAGGAGCACCCAGCACCCCTGCAGGGCAGCCCGAAACCTCGCAAGTCCCTGTGATGACTGGCCCCGCCCCCGCAGTTCCAGGAGGAGGCAGCCCCTGTCTGTCAACAGTGCCCATGTTCCCCCCACACTGCCCAGCACCGCCCCCCCCCCGGGGCAAGCGCCAATCCTCCAACCCAACCAGCTCTCCGAGGGGTCCTTTACGCGGCCTCTGTGATGAGCCCCTCCCAGGCATGGGCAGTGCAGCCTTTGTCTGGGGCAATGGGCGGGTCAGTTGCCCCTGCTACTAGTTCCTGGCTTGCAGTTTGGAGTTTCTGCGGAGCCTGTGGGCCTGTGTGGGTGTGCAGGGCTGGGCCTACTGCCTCGCAGGGGCTTCAAGCTGTTGTTTCCTCGGTGGCCCAGCAGCACCGTTTTTGGCCCTCTTGCCACCCCAGCTGGTGCACTTTCCCCGCTCCCCCGCTCTGGCTCCCTGAAGGACTCTTTTCCTCTAGCCCCGTGAGGAGCTTCCTCTCCCTGTTGCCAGAGCGAGGCTCTCACACAGTCCTTCCCCTGCAAGAGTTCAATTCCGCATTCCCTACGGTGTTTGCCCTTGCTGCCTGCACCTCACTGCTCAGATTTCTAGTCACCTGGGAGCCTGGAGCTGGTCTCAGTCAAACGCTCCCCATTGGGCAGAGCCGCCACTGCCCAGAGCTGACCTTGGCCCACCAGCCGGTCCATCGGGAACTGCCTCACCTACTCTCCTGCTGGTCTCCACTGCCTCTGGGCTGTGCTCCCCTGTATCCAGATGCTGACCGCTCCAATTCTTAAGGTCCTGAAGACGTCTCACGCTCCCTCTCTTATCCTCTAGCTGCTCTGGTACTTGAGAACACCATCAGCACTGCTCTCTACTCTGTCACCATCTTTCCTCCTCCTGTATGCCTTTTTATATCACAGATATAAACCATCTTTTCTTGAAGGTACTGGCAGTAGCAATCTCAGAATTAAAGCTCAGGATACCCTATATTGATGTAAAGTTTGTAGACTTGGATTAAAATATTTTCTCTACCACTTGTTAGCTTTATGTTCTTGAATAAGTAATTTATAGTTAAAACTTTTCATCTCCTACAAATGAAAAGAATGGATTTGAGTATTATTAAAGTATAAATAAATTATTATTTATACTTTATAAATTATATAAAGTATAGTGTACATGAAGTGCTTAGCTCAGTGCTTGGTTAATGATAAGCATTCCACAAAAGTGTGCTGTCATTGTTATTGTCATTGTCATTGTGATATAGATACAGATGTGTGTGTGTGTGTGTGTGTGTGTGTGTGTGTGTGTGGTCTGTCCCAAAACTATTGATCAGCTGCACAAACTGTTTTAATTATATTGACATTGGCTTGATACTTTCAGGACAGACTATAGTATATAATGGAATCCCATCATTAGTTAGCATTAGATGTTCACAGCAAAAAGAGAAGTAGGAAGTAGAGCTATTCATGGCTTCAGAAAAATCATTACTCTAGCCATAGTATAGTTTTTTCAAAGGAGCCATATTTATTCTTCTAAACAGCACTCCAAAAAGTCACCAAGTAAGGTTGTGAGAGCTCTTTCTGCCCCTAAGGGGAGAAAACTCCTTTACTTTTCACTTTTTTCCAAGCCTTGCCCTAACAGGAGGAAGAAATATGTTCACACTAGTCAGGCACAGACATTCACAAGGCCATGTTTTTTTGCTCAGGCAATGTGATGAAGTGTTACCACATTAAAGTAAGGTGAAGTGTGCTCCTTCACTCCCTGCCCTTTACTCCAGGACCCTTATTTTCTCTTTCAGGAAGATCCTTAGCATCCTTCTCGTCCATATGGCAACTTGCACTGAACTGTTTCCTAGGCAGCACTTGCCATGCAGTGCTGGATACTGGGGGAATACACAGTCTTTCCGCCATCTCTCCTCTTTCTTTTTGCTCTTATATCGGTATGCATGTTTTCTGGTGAACTTCCCTTAGATAATAGCAGTAAGACCATACCCTGAAATCTGGGGGTGATGTGCCCAGAGAATCATTGGAGGTGGGGGGAGGAAGTAAGAAACCTGTTTAAGAAATTCCAGTACAAATTATGACCTCCATCCAGCTTTTAGTAACTATTGCTTTGAGGTGTTTAATGGTCTTCATCAAGCTGTTACCAAAGCTGGTACTTTGTTCTCAATTAGGTCTATGTGGTTCTTTGGGAGACTCAAAGGGGTGATAGCCAAAGATTTCAGGAACTAGTTTGACCTCCGTAAGTAATATTACACTGATTATCCTTCAGAATCTCTTGAGAAAACAGGAATAGTCAATTTAACATCTTATTACACATAGATTTATACAAAGTTTGTGGTTACTCAATGGAAATTTTATTCAACACTCTTGAACTCTTGGAGATGGTCCAATCCTCCAGCAGAACTATGCAGTTATAACCATTTTTTGATCATCAAGAAATGGATATTTAGTGGTTTTGCTCATAAATCACATACTGGATAATTAAAAATCAATAAGGGCAGTTGCTTTTTGTCAGATTATTAACTAGAGCCTGGAGTTTGAATAGTAGAGATTAACATACCTATGGGTAAATTAGGTCTCTAACATACATTTTCTCTAACATTTCTCTAACATAACATAACTCCAACTACAGCTATGTAGTTGGAGTTAGTTGCATATATGGCATAACTAGTCAAAACATATGTTTTTGCCTCTAGTGAATCATTAGTAGTTACTTGTTGCAGGTATTTGCACAAGGACTTGGGGTGGGGGATTTAGGGCTGAAAGTAAATGGAGGTTTTGACAACTATTTAATAAAATAACAGTTGAAAATATAAAAATTTACAACCTGAGAATATAATTTATTAACTTTCACCAAGTTTTTCTAGACCTCCCCTGGGCAGTAAAAAGTAATTTATCAAACCACTTTTCAAGAGGAATTCAAGTCTTCCTCTGCAAAACATGCCTAGCTAATCTGAGTGAAAATTGTTTGAACACAAATATATTTAGAAATGCTCTAAGGGGATACTTGAGGAAGCTTGGTATAATCAGGATTAGTTCAGATAATTCAAGATGGGAGCCTAGTTTTTATTGACTAATTATTTTCTTTAGAGATGCTATTTAATCTAAGGGGAGAAACACTTCACCTATATATTAATTTCCAAAATGTTATTGGAGTTCTTTCCTCAGGTCATGTCATAGAAAACTTAATAGGTTTTATGATTCTGGCCTCTGGGTTCTTCTATATCCCAGAATCACAAAGTAACCTGAAGATTTTCTTTCCTTATTTACTTATTTTGGGGAAAAATGGGTACATGTACAAACTCTAGATTTGAGTTGCCCTAAAAAATAAATATTGAATTTTTTCATTTTCTTCTTCTATACTTAAAGTTTTCTATCCAAGAGCCAAAGGATCCTTTGATTTAAGGCTCTAAACAATGACAGGTGTTTTTTTTTTTTTTTTTTCCTTTTTCCTTCTTCCTTTCTCTTTTTAAAAACTGTGCTGCATTAGTTCAAGAAAGTAGTTTGGTATAATATATGTGAGACTTCCATGATGAGGAACAAAATCAAGCTATTGAAATATTAAGTGCAATTTTAGCTAATGAACAGAAAAAGTCTCCTTGACAATTTCAGGGTGGGCATGGATATCAGAATCAAGTGAATAGGAATGGAATAATTCTTTGTAATTGTTATCATTATACTAATTAGGAAAATTGGTTATTCTAGGGATATGTCTGGATATATTTCAGGAGAAATATGTTCCCATACCTGATTTAGCTATCAGTTTAGACTGGCCTCCACATTATGAGTTCATTCAGAGGCAACCTCTGGGGAGATGATTACTCTGGGAGATCATTCCCTGGAGGGTGCATTATGTCCAAACTGGGGACTATATTTTTACATGGCAACTGTCGTATGCACAAAACAAACACACAATATTCTGTTTTGAGTTAACAGCCTGTGTCATTATTAATTTACTGGCTCTCAGCTCCACATATACCTTTCAATATGCATGTCCCCGTTGTAATAGAGGGTATTCCTTTAGGCAGCTTTTCACATTGAGCATATTACCTTTCTCCAAAGGAGGCACTGGAGGAGTGGATTGGGGTGGGGGGTGTTCTCCTGATGTTTCATTACTGTTTTGTGCTTCAACAAGTCTAGGTGAGGAGGGGCTGCCTTAGTGGTGTCAGAGGGTAATCATCTGGTGGACCTCAGGCCCCAGCCATGGGCCCAGAATCCTCAACCACCTTCAGCCTCCACCTGTAATAACCCTTTTATGTCCTTCTTGAAATGGGAACTGATATCCCCAAAGCTTCTTGCCTGCACCAGTGTCCAAAGGTTTCCTAACTGTGTTGGCTCCCAGATTTTCTTTGCAACATGGAGCAGTTCCTCCTCTTCTGTGTGTCCAAGCTGCAGGTGCTGTTAACCCCCGTTCTTTGCCTCATTGAGGAGGGTTGTCTCCTGCTTGTCTAGCTCCAGGCTAGACAAACCAGGAAACTTTTCTGCTCTCCTTTGGGCTGAAATATACCTTCTTTAAAGAGGTCTGAACCCCGACTGTGGTAAGGGAAACCCACATCCAAGTTTGTTTTTCTTTGGGTGCTCTTCCTCAGCCCTAAACTAGCATATAGAGTTGCTTATATTGTATAGTCACTCTTTTATGTGGTTCATCTTTATATTAATCTTCCTCTGTTTAATCCATTCTGTGGTTTCTATTTTCTGATTGAACCCAGGCTGCTACATATCAAGTCTCGTGTGTATAATCAAATGGGCATAAAAAGTGACTCCAAGGAAGCATCTGAACTGAGAGGCATAGTATACTGAGTGTGATGTCTTTTTTGGGCAGGTAGATATATTATGTTGTGGTGATGCTAGAGGTGGTCCACAGGGTTGATGCCTCCTTGTGTTTGTGTCTGGTATATAGGGCTCATGAAGTTTCAAAGGCAATATGGAGTGCCTAATATTTTCCAGGTATTGTCTTAGGTACTGAAGATACAACCGGGTGGTAGAGACATAACAAAAACTCTTGTTTTTTTTTTTTTTTTTTTTTAACTTAGATCTTCCTTTCACATTATCTTTTTGTATAATTGACACTTCAAGTTGGTCCTTCTCACTTTATTCTGGTTGTTTTTGTAATAAACAGAATGAATAATTTCACATGATGTGGTTAAAGAGGTACTAAGAGTGTAAGGGGGCAGTTTGGAGCCCTCTTGAAAATAATTAAAAACATCTTTTTGACAAACATTTCAAAGAAATTTTACTGATTTTAAATGAATAGCAACAAGTGACTGGGAAGTTAAAACTATGTAGTGTGTGAAATTGCTTTGAATTTCTCATTAATTAAGAGTGCTCAGTGACCTGGTTGTTTTAATTACACTGGCGGGGAAATTTGATCATTAGTCAGATGAAACATGGAACTATACCTCTCTCTTAAGAAACCCAAATGAAACTTGTCATGATCTGTGAAAAAATCAATGTTATGATTATGTCTTACCCAACAGGAGACTCAGTAGGGGAGGGCCTCACTTGTTGGATTCTTGTAGTATTTTCTTTCAGGTGTATTTATTCCTTTTAGAGCATTTTCAAAAATAATTGCATTCAACCTTTAATGTATGCTTGCTAGAACCATAATTACTAATAGCAACATTATCTTCCACATATATCTTCCTCTTATTAGGCCCCAAGTGCAGACCTTGACATATGAAAGATCAACAAAGGGGAAGCTACTATTATTACTGTTTTCAAATGTCAGTCTCAGCATGCAGAATCAGGAAGTGCACCTTGCATGCAATGCAATTATTCAGAGAATAGAATAGGATAACTGTGCCTTTGGAATAGCAGGCTTAAAGGACCTGAGTCAGAAGAACATTTTATGAGACAAGATAGCAGGGAGAAACTGGGATTCATCCTAGAGATCTTGATTCTAGTTTCAGCTTTGCTGTTAACCAACTGTGTGAACCAGAGAAAGTCAATTAGTCTCGCTGAGCCTTGATTTTTATCATCTATAAAATGAAGAGATTGAATTAGGTGCCCTCTAAGATGCTCCCAGTGATCAAATATGATTTTATCTCTTTTGGGGATTTAGTTTTTATGTTTATGAGATTATTAGTAGCTAAGTGCAAACTAAATGAAAGGTATGTTGAAGCAATTTGCTAGCCTCAGTTTTAGTAGTCAAATTAATGGTATTCCAAGCTCTGTGATCTTTATATATTCATGTAAAAAGTCTTATTTCAGGCTCTGCAATTTTTATATATTCATTTAAAAGACCTTACTTCACATGTTTGACATACATTCATAGGCAGAGCAAAATAGCATAATCTGTTTCTTTAGGAATTAGCTGAGGAAATCTGGTGATTTTGGAATTTGTTCTTGGCTTATAGTAAAAAGCAGTTGTATCCAAGGGCTTTTAAAAAGTTACTCTTACTATATTTAAGTGGGAAGGAGACTTAGTGAAAACAGCAATGAAAAAATTATTTTCTTTAGTCCAGCTCAATGAATGTATTGAACTTCTATTAATGGTCTATAACCACTTTGTATTTATAAATCTGAAATCCCATAAGGCTCTAAATATCAGAATTTATTTAGTGGCAAAACTTGTTCTGAATGGACTTAAAGCTCTATGCATTTTTAATTTATCCTATTTAATATAAATACTCATTTCCACTACCAAAAAATTTGCTACGTGTTCAGTTTTGGAGTGCTACCCCAGAACCTGCCTGGATGTTCTGTAACAGAACAGAGCTTACTGGTTCTAAACTCTGGAAGTTTTGAATTCCAAAGTTCATGTGGTGCCAACAGTTTGAGTAAAGAATTTTGTATATGTGCATGGTCTGTCTGGAAAAAGTTCAGCCATTGTTAATATAATGAGAACAGTTTGCACACAGTTTGCAACATCGATACAACCAGGCAGCCAAGGAGAGTGGATGGGAATGCACATGAGTAAACAATGACAACTTCACTGCACTGGTTAATGGGAGAAGTAGATGCCATTGAGTGATCATCTGTATTGTGTGGCCATCACATTCAAAATGACTATGAGTAGAACAAGGAATCTACATCAAATTTTGCATTAAGCTTGAACATTCCTCTGCAAAAACTATTCAGATGATTCAGAAGGCTTTCAGGGATGATGCAATGAGTGCAGCACAAATAAAAGTGTGGCACAAACACTTCAAGGATGGTTGAGAATCTGTTGAAAGTGATCCATGTTCTGGAAGGTCTGCAATAAGCAGAACACCTGAAAATGTTGAACTTTTATGGGCTGCAGTCAACAATGATCAGTGAATAACAGTGCAAGAACTAGAAGCTGACCTAGGATTAAAAAAACAGTGTTTAAGATTTTGATGCAGGATCTTCACATTTGCATAAAATGTGTTGTGGCAAAATTTGTCCTGTGGCTTTTGCTAGCAGAGCAGGAGGAACATCGTGCTGTAGTTTCTCATGACTTGATTCAAACTGCTACCAATGAACCAGATTTCTTCAAGAAGGTCATAACCAGAGATGAATTTTCGATCTATAGCTATGATCCGGAAAGGAAGGCCCAGTTGTTCCTGTAGAGGTTGCCTGGTTCTCCATGCCCAAAGATGGTGCAGCAATGTTCCGGCAAGTTCAAGACCCTGTTAACTTTGTTTTGTTTGGGAAGATGTTGTCCATCAAGGGTATGCCCCACCCCCCACCCCCCAGGCCAAACGATTAATAGAGAATACAACCTCAACATTCTTTATTGTTTGAGAGATGAAATACAAAGAAAACGGCCTCAGCTATGGGCAACTGGTGATTGATGGCTTCATCATGACTGCACCAGATGCTCATGCATAATGTCTCCTACAAAGTGTTTTTGCAAAACATCAAATCACCCAGGTGACTAACACCTACAGTCCAGAGTTGGTGCCTTGTGACTTCTGACTTTTCCCCAAACTATATCACCTTTTAAAGGGAAGATATTTCAGACTGTCAATAAGATTTGGAAAATATGACAGGGCAGTTGATGGCAACTGGGAGAACTGTGTGAGGTCCCAAGGTGGCTACTTTGAAGGGGACAGAGGTGTCATTGTCCTATGTACAGTGTGTTTTTTTTTAAGATTTTATTTATGTTTTTTTTCAGAGAAAGGGGAAGGGAGAGAGGCAGAGAAGGAGAGAAATATCAATGTCAGGTTTCTTTTCACCTGCCTCCAGCTGGAGACCTGGCTTGCAACCTGGTTATGTTGCCCTGGCTGGGAATTGAACCAGAGACCTTTGGGTTCACAGGCTGGCATCTTATCCACTGTACCACCAGCTAGGGCTGTACAGTGTTTCTTGTATCTCCAATAAATGTCTCTATTTTTCATATTATATGGCTGGATACATTCTGGACATATCCTATGTGAAAAGGGTGAAGGCAGGTAGAAGGTGGCTGGAGAGGAACTGGGTGAAATGCAAAGGTAAGTAGAACAAAGCCTCTGTTCTTAAAGAGTTCCCAGACACATTTACTCATATAATATGATGTATTTTATTGAAAAAATATGGATAATATTTAATGGCACTTACAAAGAGAGCAATTATTTCTGCTGGGATTCAGGGTATATCACAGAAGAAAGTACATTTAAGGTGAATCCTGAAGAAGAAATAGGTATTTTTCAGAGAGTGTACTATAAACAGAAAGAAGAGAGGCATGTGTATTCATAGTGTATTGGGGCCCCATGACTTCTCTGGGGCTGACTTGGAGAAGCAAAGGAGAGCATATTATGAACTGAGTGTCTGAAAATGAAATTGAGATTATTATTCAGTGCCTTTTATGTCACATCAATGACCACCCATTGATCCCTACTTAGGTTGTGTTCTCCAGAGGCTGTCCCTAAGAAGGATGTTCATGTATAAATAATTTGTTTAAGACGCACATTCAGGGAGATCTATAAGGGAATAAGGCAGCAGGAGAGGGAAGGGCAAGAAGTCAAGTAAAGGGAACTTTTCTTAGGCCAAGTTCCAGAGATGGCTTTAGCTTGATCCTGCAGGGGATCAGTGAAAGGTAAGCCTTATATGTACATATATTATATACTTCTGCATCTGTAAGTCATTAAATAAGGGCTATGGGGGTGGGGTAGGATGATGATATAAATTCCCAGGCACTTAGCTTATCCCTGCCTGGGTTCTCCCAAATGTAAGTCTAAGTGTTGACTGAAGGGAAAGTGGTGGATGAAGTACACTAAAATGGGGAATGACAATCCATGTGCCAACATTTTCTGCCACAGTAACATTTGAAGATCTCTTATTGCATTTCAGGCTTTACATAGAATATTTCAAATAATAATAATTTCATATACTTCTCATAATAATTGCACAAAATAGGGAATATTTTCCATTTTACAGGGGATAATTCTCAAACTTGAAAGGCCACCTAGCTAATCTAGTTGGTGGAGACCTGTGCTTAGATTGCAGTTCCTTCTGACCCCAAATTTCCTGTGGATAGCAGGATTCCCTAGCTCTCAGAGCTTTCTGCTCATCCCATGTCCTATGGGAGAAACTAGTAATATGTTTTATGTACTGCTTCTTTACAAACACTTTCTCTAATGTTTCTAAAATTAAGAGAATTACGAAAAAACACTTCTAGAAAAGTGCCTTCTCTTTTATTATATTTGTATTGTAGTTTTAATGGAAGTATTCAATAGCTCCTAAACAAGGCTTTCATGTTACAATAAAGCAGAATAGACTGCCTGATTTAAGTTGACTCAATTAAAAATATCAAATCAGGATTGATGCTTATCTTGTGATAAGCATCAAATATTTTATTCCAAATATTTTATATCAAATATTTTATATTTTTATTTGGAATTCCTTCAGAACTTTTTAGGAAGAAAGTTAAGTTTTTAATCGTCAATAAATGGAGATAAATTAGTTAATAGTTTATTTCTGATCATTCTGAATTGTGTACAGTCCTTCTAGAATTAGGTAAATTCTAACTCTATTGTTTCTAGTAGTTAAAGACTTCATTTTGAATAGTTCTAAGGAGGACAGTGAGAAGAGGCCTTTAAAAGAAATTATGTTTATAGTTATATTTTTATTGGGTAAATGTGCACAAGTATTAAAGTAATAAAAAATCTCTCTCTCTCTTACACACACACACACAGTAGAGAGGGGCGGGAGAGAGAAAGAGAGAGAGAGAGAGCCCAAGAAGGTCAATATTGTTTGTTCATTACTTAACAAATATTTTGTTGAAAATCTATTATATACCAGGGAGCAAACAAAATAGTTGATAATTTACAACATAGTAGAGAGGAATAATTTATAACTATATCTCATTGCTGTTACTACAAATAAAACAAAACAGATCCTAAGTTCTGGCTTTTGAGAATCTGGGAAAAAAGATGCTTTTCTAGGAATCAGTCATGTTTTATTACATTGTAGCTGCAAAGCAAATAAATCTCCCAAGAACTGAGCTCAACAAATATTTATGAACCATCTACTATGTGTGAAGCACTCTTAGCACTGTTAAAATGAATGGCAATAATTTCTTTGTTAGCCATAATAGGCATGGAAAACCAAAACCTTCTGAAAAATATTTTCATGTGAATGGTCTCTCAAAATTTCACTAATTGCCCCAATGGAAAAGCTTTTAAAATAGAACATAGATACTAGCACCATAAATAGCATAATTAAGATTTTTAAAAAATTATAGGAGAATAAGCCTTTTTTCTTCCCCTCAAAAGTGCTTGGGAAAAAGCATTGACTTTTAGTGACTTCTTTGTGTTCAGCTATTCCTATTGGAGTTAGTTCAGAAATATTTTATTGTATGTAAAAAATGAGTTAGCTTTATTGTAGTGGTTTTCCTTTGAGTACTTACAACATTTTACTCAACTTTATCCATCCCATCTCTTCTCTTTGGTGAAAGAGAGGCTTTTCTGCCTTGCTGTATTTTATCAGTTGTATCAATATTGATAAGCCAGAAGAAATAAATGTTATTGCAAAATAAATCTGTCCCTGTGTGTTTCTCCTAGACTGCCTCCCAAATTCATTGCTATCATCAGCACGCTTGACTGAAAAATTATGAGTCCCTGCCAGGTTGGCTGCAACCAACCTTACCATGACACTCGGAGGAGAAACTTGGATTTCAAATGAATGAATAGTCAGTGCAAAGTATTTTCACTATGCTATGTTCAACAGAAAGAAATACAGGCTTGAAATATATTTATCAAGCCTATATTATCTTTTTTTACCTCTTCAACAAGATGAAAAGCTTTCATATTTTTTGTTCACACTGTCCATCTCTTCCATGTTCCATCCACCTTGGACCCCCCTACTCACTCCGCCACATTATGAGAGGCTAATCTGGATTCTTGTGCAATTTATCACTGCCAGCCCAGGTATTGAATTTATATGCTCTTTACTTATTTAATGCCAATGCATTATCAAAGGGCTAAATAAAATTTTACCTCTTCGACTGAACTTCTTCTGCCAGTACCAGAACACATACACATACATGAATCTCTAAAGTCCATGAATAATTTTATGGCCAGAATCAGTGTTAATGTGTTCCCCAAGTTTTTTTATGTAGGTTAATTTAAATTTCAGCCTTCCAATTTTTGTAAGAGCAGAAGCTATTTTTATTTGAGTCCATGTCTCATAGTGCTGAGTAACTCCCTATTCTGTCTTCCTTACTGCTGTGTGAATTCATTTGCCACAGAATAAAAAATTCCTCAACTACCTAGTTCACATTTGGGTGTCATATAAAGTGTGTGTGCACCCCTCCCCCATCACCACCACACACTACTAATCATAAGGCAGCTTCTGCTCGCTAGGATTTAACAGTCTAGACAAGAAAGAAACAAAATATATTTAACAAGATTGACAATGGAGATGCATTATTTGTTCACTTACTCACTACTGAGCAATTTTCAGTTGGTGAGCAACATATTGATAGCTCTCATCATCAGGGGCCTTATTGTCAGTAGAGCTGCCATCAGAAGGACTGCAGAGAACCCTAGGAGACAGAAAGGTTCTCTCTCTCTCTGAATGATAATAAGAGCAAGATAGAAGGAAAATAAGAGGACAAATAACTATGAGAGAGATTGAGTTATGTTTTCTCCAGAAAAATCTGAGAGGCTCTTGCTGTAGAAATGTCTTTTATTGGTAGGCAGATAAAATATATTTTCTGCTGACTCTCAGAAGTGGAATGTACAGAACACCCAGTCCAGGTAATTGGAGTGTGGAGAGTAAAAGTAGAAGCAGAGACCATGATGACAATCACCACTACAACAGCAAAGTAGCTTTTAAACTCAGCCTTTTTATTAGTGACCTTAGAGTATTGGGATTCTGGATTCAGAAATAGCAAGTCCCAACATTATCATGCACCAGCAGAAGAAGTTGTGATCTCCATTCCCTTATTTCCCATCTACTCTGTTCCCATTGCAAATTGGCTTCTGCTTCCACCAGTTCACAGAAATTGTTTTTCAAGAGGTAGCAATTGCCAAATGAGGATTTTCAGTACATGTGCTATTGGGCTTCCCTGTTGAATTCAGTTCTGCTGATCTCTGTTTTCTTCCAACTGAGTTTCAAAATTCAAGTTCTGTGATACTGTAATGTGTTTTGTTTCTCTTTGAATTCTTAAATTCTTTTTGTATTTGTTCTCCAAGTGTGTACTTTTTATTCCTAGCCAATATTTTCTCTCTATATAAGTACAGCAGTCCTCCCTACCTGGGGTTTTGCTTTCTCTGGTCTTAGTTACAACTGTGGCTGGGAAAGATTGACTGGAAAATTCCAGAAATAAATAACTCATATATTTTAAATTTCACACCATTTTGAGTCACATGATGAAGTCTTATGCTATCTTGCTCTGTTCCACCATGCCCTACTGGGAGACATAAATCTTCACTTTGCCCAGCTTACTCATGATGGATATACTAACCACCCATTAGTAACTTAGTAGCATTATTGCAGTACTTATGTTCAAGTAAACCTTATTTTACTTAATGGTGTATCCAAAGCACAAGAGTAGTGATGTTGGCAAATCATGTATGCCAAAGAGAAGCTATGAAGTACTCCTTTTAAGTAAGAACATGAAGTTCTTGACTTAATAAGAAAAGAAAAATAATGTACCCTGAGGTTGCTAAAATCTATGGTGAAGATTATCTATGAAGATTATCTATAGATTATGGTGAAGTCTATCTCAGAAATCATGAATAAGGAAAACCAATTTGTGCTAGTTTTGCTGTTGCACTTCAAACTGCAAAAGTCAATGTCACACTGCATGTTGAGTGCTTAGTAAAGGTGGAAAAGGCATTAAACTTTATCATAGGTATGTATGTATAGGAAAAAGAAATATAGTATATAAATGGTTTGGGCAGGGTGGGGTTGTGTTTGAATACATCCTTGGTAGATAGGGGAAACTACTTTCCTAGGCTGGTCTGACCAGGCCTCATGGTTTTAAGTACTACCCATTACATTGTTTATGACAAATATTTCCTATGTCTAGATTCTTTACCCAACACCTTCACCTGTGTGTCTTATTTGCCCTCTAATTCAACACAGGCCAAATAGAGCTCTTCATTTTTCCCCCTTTCCAATTTTTATTTCAACTGATGATAACACCATCCATCTAGTTTTTTGACCAAAAACCTTAGGAGCAATTCTTGTGCCTACTTTCTCTCTGACCAACCACATCCAATTAATCCCTAAGAATTTGTTTAATATGCCCTCACCTCTCTGTCTCTATTACTCCTGTTCTGGTTTGTTTGAATTCTTGCAATCTTTCTAAGTAGTCTAAGGCATTCAGTATTTATTTTCCTCCAATTCCATTTTCTAAATAGCTAACAGACTAAATTCTGTAATTTTTTTTTTTATTTATGGAGGGGGAGAGAGAGAGAGGGAGAGAGAGAGAGAGAGAGAGAGAGAGAGAGAGAGAGAGAGAGAGAGAAGGGGAGCGAAGGGAAAAGAAGGAGAGGAGAGGAGAGGAAGAGGGGAAGAGGAAGGGGAGGAGAAACTAATTTGTTGTTCATTCATTGATTGTTTCTTGTATGTGCTCTGACAGAGGATCAAACCAGCAACCTTAACATATAGGGATGACACTCCAATCAATTTAGCTACCAAACTCCTTAAATGCAAATCTAATGCTCATTACCCTTCTTCCAGCCTTCAATATGATTTACTTGTCTATAGTATCAGTTTTCTTATTGTGGAACAAAAGGCCTTCAATTGGCCCTAACCTCCTTCCAGTCACATCATCTTTCTGACTAGCACCTGCTGTGCAAGTTATGGCTGGTTGCATGATTACACTCCTCTGTGTCTTTGCTCTGCCTGATAAACTCCCATCTCTTACCTTCTTGACTGATTCCTTTCAAGTATTTTTATGGTTGTGACTCTTTTGGGCTCTCTGGTAACTTAAAGAATATAAAAGAAGTAAAAGGATATTTTTTAGGCATATTCTATGAGAAGATTATAGTAGCCATAGGATAGTCCACATGACAGATCATACATGTCAGCAGAGTCTGCTTTCAAGTCTGATACAAACAAACAAATAATCACAAAAGTTTCATCAGAATGCCTCCTTAGCCTTACCCCAATGGTTGCCCCTTCCCATTATCATGAAAATTCATTTAGTGAAAATGGGCAAAAGGAGAGGTTTTTATTACTATCTTTTCCAGAACATTGCCTTGCCCCTTTCTGTCCTGAGCAGACCATGGTCAATTTCTATGGTGCTCCATGCCAGACATTTGAGTCCTAAATTACTTAGATTTTGTGTACTGGGAATGTAGATTCTTGGTCTTCTACACTTGCTGATGGTCACAGAGAGCTGAGATTAAATATATGCCTTCAGACCAGAAGCATAGAATCCTCCATTTATACCTATTATGCTGTAGATCCTGGGCAGAGACCAGGGTATGGATGATAGGTAAAGTGCTTCTACTCAAATTATTAGAGTTATTTATGATTAACACTAGGTATCAATGATTTTTATTTTAAACTAATATTCATCCTTGAAAATTTAGTTTATGAATTAAGGTCTTTGGGAAACCTGTCCTGAGTTTACAGACTAAACTTTCTTCACCAGTCCTCACCTCACCAAGTATTTTGGGAATAATTCTATCATTGACTTAAATCATTGAATTGCATGTCTTCCTTTATACCTCTACTTCTTCTACTAGCATGGGTTATTCAAGGGCAGAAAAATTGTCATATTTATTTTTATTGCCCCCAAATTTAGAAGGGTTCTTCGAATGAGTAAATTGCAACCAAATTATAATGTTATTATTATAAATAATGTTATTATTTAGGTTATTGGACCATTGAAGATAACTAAGGCAGGGAATGGTGAATAATTAAGGAAACTTATATGAGTTTTTTGCAATATAGAACAGGTAAGAAATGATTCATGCCTAAAGTAATCAATGGACAAAAGAGAGTGTTGAATAAGATCTGTTGCAAAATGAACACCAGACAAGAAACATAAAATACTTTTAGCATCAACAAATAGCACCCTGTCTTTAACAACACTCAATTGTCTGAACTCCACTTTGCATCAATAGAACACCTGTAAATGATATTGTGTCTATAGCCTAGTGCACAATTTTTATTTCTTTATTTAAATTATTATTATTTGTAAAAAGTATTTAAAATATCACAGGCAAGGACTTCTGGGGAACACTCCATGCTGCTGAAGTCTAGTCCATTTCAAAGCAGAGATGCCTGTTCCCCTGCAGCTTCATGGGAGTTCCTCAGTCTTGCCATCCCAGGCAGTGCCAAGGAGTCCACTCTTGAAAAATATCTGGGAGACCTCGCTTTCACACAGGCCCTGTGTATCTTCTAGGCACAGGGCCTTAAGGGGACTGGCTGATACAACCTTTCCTGCTTGGCATCAGGAATGCAGTGCAGGGAACCACTATTTCCAGGAATATGGCTTGCTAGGCTGGGGCAACCCCATGTCACAGGTCTAGAAGTCCCAGACCTCTGAAGGCAAGTGCTACTGGAGGCAACTGAACATGTGCTTGGGACACTGACTCCCCAGTATCATCTCCATCTGGGCCGTGTAGGGAGAGTACTGCCCATAGGAATAGTAAATATTTATAACATGAAGTTTATAGCAATAGTATTTATAACATGAAGTTTACCATTTTAATTACTTTAAGTATATAAAATACAGTGGTATTAAATACATTCATAATACCATCATCAATATTCATTTCTAGAACTTTCATCATTCTAAACTGAAACTTTGTACCTATTAAACAAAAACTCCCTCTTTCCTCCTCCCCCCAACCCCTGGAAACCTCCGTTTTACTTTCTGTCTCTATGAATTTGCCTACTCTAAATAATTCATATAAGTGGAATCATACAGTATTTGTCCTGCTGTGACTGGCTTATTTCATTCAGCGTAATACTTTCAAGGTTCATCCATGTTGTAGCATATTTTAGAACATGATTCATTTTTATGCATGAATAATAATTATTACATGCATATATCATATTTTGTTTTTCCATTCATCCATTGATGGACATTTGGATTATTTTTACCTTTTGGCTGTTGTGGAAAATGCTGCTAGAAATTTTGGCACACAGTATCTATTTGGATCCCTGTTTACAGTTATTTTGAGTATACTATACAGAATTTTAAAGCCTTTCTTCACTGTGATAATGTGTAGGAATGAAATGCCAGATGTGTGCACCATGCCATCAAGAGCTCTGATTTCTAATTACTGTTTCTATTGCTCAGAAGAGGGTTGAATCATGTAATTATTCACTCTGAAAAGTGACAATGCCTTAAATTTCAGGGAAATGACACTTTTGTTTTTCCAAGTTCAGGAGAACAACTGCCTATCATTCCCCCTGCCCCAGCTCCCAGCAGTACTTATGTGTGTCAGAGGTCTTCACCCAAACATCAGCCACATCTCCATGACCACACAAATATGTCCGTGTCACTGGCTGCTCAGTGTGAGAGCTTGGAAAAATGAAATCACACCATTGAAATCCATATTTCCTTGAAGACTCCTCTTTATTTTTTTAAAGATTTTATTCATTATTTTCAGAGAGAAGGGCATGGAGAGAGACAGAGATGGAGAGAAACATCACTGTATGGTTGCCTTTTGCCTGCCTCCAAACACAGACATAGCTGGAGACCTGGCTTGTAAGCTGGTTATGTGCCCTGGTTGGGGAATCAAACCAGCAACCTTTGGGTTTGCAGGCTGGCACCTTATCCACTGTGCTACCAGCCAGGGTGAAGAGTCCTCTTTCTTAACAGCATCTAAAGTTGATGCCAAATTTGCCTCTCATGAAAACACGGGCTGAGACTGTGAGTTTATAAAACTGAATCTCCAACATCAGCATGCTCTGAATCAAGGCATACATTTGTGTGTAATGGTGATGGGTATTGGTGATTATACCATTCGCAAAAAACCTTTCTAAGGTTTTTGTTTGTTTGTTTTTAAATATGTGAAGTGTTGGACACAAAGCAGAATCCACACATCTGCTTTTCAAACTGAATCATCTTACTGCATTAATGTAGTGATAACATCACCCAGCTTTGTGACAGATCTACAGACAGGTGGAACTAGCCAGGACTCTTATCTAACAATCAGGGCCTGGGCTACACACTCCAGCTCAGAAGCAATTTAATCAGCATCCCCTTGGGCAGGTAGAATCTGCCCAAAGGCAACCAGAGTAAGGTTGAAGCGAGCCTAGACTGCTAGGTCCAGGTTCCTAAAAAAATAATATTTTGTTTATTTACAAATTTAGATCAAATTTATATGCGATACTGAAAGAAACATTGATGGTAATATTAAGAGTAGTTTCTTCATTATAGAATCCCTTGAAGGTAAAAACAAACAAAAAAAAATACTTTAATCCTATGTTACTGTAAATTGTTAGCAGAAAGATAATTTTAATAACTCTTACCTGTTTTATTTATGCCTGCTGTCTCCCCAGTGGGAGAGAAGGATTATAGCTATTTACATCATTATTGAAGATAAAGTGTACCTCAGAAATCTTTGGGATAGTGACTTGAATTTACATGAAGTATAAATGAATGGACTAGGATGAGGGAGGGCATGAGAAGTGCACAGAGGAAGAGATAAAGGCCACTAAGACCATGTAGGGAGAGCTGGAAATACCTTGAAGGAAAGAAAGCATTGACTTTAAAATGATCCAGGGCTAACTCTGGATACACATTATTAATTTTTTAAAAAGATTTTATTTATTTTTTGTAGAAAGAGGGGTAGGAAGACAGACAGAGATGGAGAGAGACATCAATGTATGATTGCCTTTCACCTGCCTCCAGCCACAGAGCTGGCTGGAGACCTTGCTTGCAACCTGGCTGGGAATCAAACCAGCAATTTTTGGGTTCGCAGGTTGGCACCTTATCCACTGTGCCACCAGCCAGGGCTCACATTATTAATTTTATTTGACATTAACAATTTTTCAAATAAGCCTTCAGGGGTTATACATATTAGAAAGATGCTGAAAAAAAAAAAAGCAAGCTTTTTAATCATCCAAGTCTCTATGTGCTGTGTGTCTGTGCATACTGCTTGCAGAGTATATTCCTATGCAGGGTGAAAGGAGCACAAATTCTGTGTCTGGGGCTTCATTCAGGAAAAAATTTCATAAACTCTTGCCCTAAATTAGTAGTCATTGGTCCTTAAGACTTAATATTGCTCTATTTGCTGAAGTTCTGCATTCTGGGATTCCCCTGAGGCAAGAAGAGAATCATATATTATCACAAATGGTTGCTGGTTTGGAGAGTACTGCTCCTGTCACTGTCTTTCTCTTATTGTACATCCATTGCTTTGGTGAGAAAGAAGGGTACATCCTATAAGTTAATGATTTTGTTTTTGGTTTGGCATGGCTTTAAAAGCCAAAGATTTTTTGAGTACTCCTTATTCTTATCTGAAAGTAATATTCAAGGAAAAGGAAGCAGAGTTTGTTCAGACTTTCAAAGGGAGTGACATTATCCTTTATTCTGGTATTTATTTTTTTAAGTTACAATAATAATGGTACTTCAGTGCATTTAAATTTCTCCTGTGAATCTGACATTTATTGACCTATTGTCAAACTTCTCATACCAAAGTTGTGAGTTGTTTGTTTGTTCATTTTGGAAATGTAGCATCAATCTGAACATTTCTCTCCACTTATCTGAATTTGTTACAAGGAAAGTAGACTATAAATAGAATATAGGAGCCTTTATGCAAGAATTTAACTTATTTGTATCTTTACTAGACTGTTATTAATTGGTAAGATGTAATTCTCTGTAAACTTAAAAATATATTTTCTAATTGTGTGGAAAAAGGAAAATTTAGAATATATTCTGAAGATAATTGAGAATATTATAATATTAAAGATAATTTAAGATTGTATCCAGGAAGATCTTAGAAAAAGAAATTTTGATCTGAGAAAAAGAAAGTATTAGCTGGACTCAGGACAGACCATTGCTTGGTGCTGGTAGAAATGCTGAATAAGCAGGAACTGATTTTAAACTCCATGAAATAAACGATTCATTTTGATGAAAAATCTTGTAATGTATATGAAGTAAAACCAAAAAGTGAAAGATAATATTGGTCATTCATGGTTTTGCTTCTCTCAAAGCTGGTAAGACACATTTAAAAGTTTTATAACCAACTGCATCTCTGGCCTAAGTGTAATGTGAACAGAGTAAGTGGCATGTGTCTCTGCTCTCTGCTCAAAATTCTACTATTGACTTAAATTAGATACATACTTCAAGAACAGCAATTATTTTGGCATACGTTCATGCTTTCAAATGTGCTGCCAGGGCATGAGAACTCTCAATGTAATAAGTTTACATACCAGAGCAACTCCAGTTCCAGTGCAATGCCAAACACGTGTCTGCTATTCAGTAAATATTTCTTGAATGAATTCATGAAAATTGACACAGAGAGAGGCAACTCCAACCTTAGTGTGTATAAGTTTAATCTTTCTAATAAGAAAAAATGGGAGCTTTCCTTGGGATGTAGGGGTTGCTCATGGCATCAGGAAATTCATATGAAGATATTTAACCCATAGAAAGATTGGCTGTGCTAAGGGCTGGAGATTGCCACTAAAGCAATTTTACCCTGAGCCTAGGGTCTCCTAAATTCTATACAAGTCACAGTTTGATAGATTAGACCAGAGGTTCCTAAACTTTCTTAGCTCCCAGTGCCTTTAGTGTCTTAGTAATTTCTTAAATGATATTCCCAGTCCAAAAGAAAAGGGAAACAGTTACATTTATTAGTTCTAAACAACTTAATATTTAAGTCATAAAACTGTAACAGCCATTTGAATAAATAATACACATATATTAAAAGAAAAAAAACCAGGGTTTTCATTTCATTTTAAAATAGCTGCACTTAGGCTCAGTGGGTTGGGCATCATTCCGCAAGGTGAAGGGTCACTGGCTCAATTCCTGGTTGGGGTATAGGGTGGGGTTGTGGGCCCATCCAAGATTGTTTCATGATGTTTCTCTCACACACAGATGATTCTCTCTCTCTCTTTCTTCCTCCCCTCTCCTATAAATAAATAAATAAATAAATAAATAAATAAATAAATAAAACCAAAATCTTTAAAATAGCTACAATTAGTAGCTCTTTGGGATGTGGGTGCCTGTTGAGCACTGTATAACCTCTCACATTTTGGTGATACTGTCACCCTCATTTTCCTTTTTGCACTAACTTTTATGCACTACTTGATTTTTATCCAAGTAATCACCAAAAACCAAGTTTCACAAAGATAGGATGTTTGTTAAAAAACAGGGATCCAATGTTACACTAGTCCATGGGGTATCTGATAGATGTCAGGGATTGTTGTGTTTTCCTCAAGAATTTAAAATGGCCCACGTTGCTCTGTGAATTCACTGCTGTGTCCCAGAGCCCCTTGGGCAACATTCAGAAACCACAAGATTCAAGAGTTATAAAATATGCATAGTGATCATAAGAATCATAATGTCAACTGCTGACTTTCCAAAAAGAACACCAATATAAACAAAACCAAATTTATTTTTAACCCAGTAAGGGAGACTAATAATCTTACTGAAGTCTAAATTCCTTGTAGCTTCCCTGGAGTTCTTTGTAGTTCCCCTGGAGTTGTCTGGAATTTTCCTTGAACTCGCTGAGCTCATTGAGCTTCTCTATCATCATTATTTTAAATTCTATGTCTGATAGGGTGCTTGCCTCTATTTCATTTTGCATTCTTCCTGGGGATCCCCCCTTTCCATTTGCTGAGGGTTTATTTCTTTGTCTCCCCATTTTAGGTGGCTCTTATTTGTTTCTGCTTCTTGGATTGGTTGGCTTTGACTTACTGTCTTAGTGGTGTGACCTTCTGTGGTGTAGAGGTGCACTTTTTTTTTACTTCCTGGATCTGAATCTTAGGTTTTTTCAACCTCGGATTAGTAGATATCATGGTTTCTGCTCTGTGGGGACTAGTTGAGCGCTGCGGTGCCATTGGTTCTGGAGGCTTTGGCTGGTGGAGCATGTGTGGAGGAGAAATGGAGGGTGTTGAAAATGGGACCTCTGCATGGGAAAAAATCAATCCCCTATCTGAGATGGAGGGCTCCGGCAGGGTGGGTGGTGGGTTGTGGTTCTAGTGGCTTGGAATGGAGTTGAGTTGTATTGCTTGAAGGGGTGGGATCTGACTCAGAAACCAAATTTATTTTTTTTACTGTGGGTTTGGCACTATCTCTAGGACAGTTTTCATGAAAGTGTGTTCTGCAATGCACCATTTCTGTGATATATTTCACAAAAATGGCACTCCAGTGTAAAATAAATTTTAAAGGAAATAAGGAAAAATAAAAATGCTTAATTAACTACAAAAATATAAGCTTACTGAAGTCTTTGTAGCATTCCTGAGAGGTGGGGTGAAGGCAAGGATAGTAATGAGGTTTCTGGAGTTCTGGTTTAAAACAGGTTTTTGAATGCAGGGACCCGATTGGGATTGGACAAAGTATATGATATAATAGTTGGCCATAGTGAGATAAGGATATCAAGGGAGTATAGAAGTATAGGAGTAAGTAAGTAAGCCTTTGATCAGCCCAGTTGAAGTCTATTGCCCTGAGATGGGAGGTAATTAGGGCTTATTGAAAGTTGAGGTATATAGATTTGGTGGCAATTCCTGAAATAAAAAATAGTTATTAGCACTTCTATTTTCTTGAACAAGTATTTCTTAGAAGAGTAAAATATGAATGCAGATATCAGGTAATATAGTTGTGGTTCTCAATAATAATGATAAATAATAATAGCTAACATTGAGGGTTTTTTGCTAGCCACGGTTCGCAGCACTTCATATGTATTCTATTTTTAAATATTCTCAACAGTTTTTTTCTATACTCACTTGAGGATATGCTTATGGATTTTCAGAAAGAGGAAGAGAACTAGAGAGAGAAAGAGAATCAATGTGAGAAACATCGACTGGTTGTGCCCCAAATGGGGATCAAACCAGCACTGTAGGCATGTGCCCTGGCAACAAGTTGAACCAGCAACCTTTTAGTACATGGGGCAAAAATATTTTCAACAGTTTTATGAAGTAAATGTTTTTATCCCCATTTTTACAGCAAAAGGATATGAGGACAGAGTAGTTAATTAAACTTGCCTGTGGTCATGGAACAAGGACAAGACAAAACATGTGTTCTTTTTTGTTTTTCTTTTAAATAGTGAAAAGGCACAGCAGGTATGATGAGAGTAATTCACAGATTTGTGCATTGAATATTTATTTTCAAAGTGTTTTTTCAGCATTCATATTATTCCTCTGTGGCCTTGTAATGGTCTATGGGCCTCTCTACTCATTGATAGAGGGGCTTCTCAGGGTTGACTATGCTTTAGATACAGCTTGTTCTAGACTTCCTGTTTACTAACCCTGGTTGTTCGTGACCAAATGCCCTGGAGCCAACATCAGGCACACTGCTGCTGATTCTGGGAGAATGGCAGCAAAGTCTGTGGGCATACAGAACAGGCCTTCATCTGAGCAGCACAGCAGTAATGCACCAGCTCTCTTACTTTATGACATATTAGTTGCTTAGTTATTAAGCCCTGTTACAGATTGTGACTTTATTCTTAAAAAAAAAAAAAGACAGTGTTAAAGTGAATTGCATCTTTCCTAGCTTAAAACAGTATTTTACTTTAAGGAGGGGAGAGAAAGGGAAGGGTTTAGGCAAGGAGCTAATATGAAAGACCCATGGACATGGATAATGAGGTGGCGATTGTGGGAGAGGGGATGGGGTGGGTGGAGCAGGGGAGAGCAATGAGGATAAAATGAAATAATTGTAATATAAGAATAAATTAATTTAAAAAATTTTACTTTAGGTGACAGTATTATGTAAAAAACAGAGTTTGATACAAGAGTTCCGGTTCTTCCATTTTCAAACTGTTACCTGAAACAAGTTACCTAACATCTATGAATTTCCGATTCTTCTTTAATCAGTTAAGGTGAATATGCACTTCACAGGGTTGTGAGGAAGTTCTTGTAAGGTATATTAAATAGGTTTTTAGCACAGTGAAGTATTATACATATATCAATAATTGTTGTTATATAGTTCTGTGAAAGTATGTTACATATAGTTAATTACTAGATAGTCCTATAATTCTGTTTCATCCTACTTCATGCTAATACATTTATTCCTTGAAACATAGGAGTTTATATGAATAATTTTCTGATTCTGGGCATGTTGTATTCTAATACCCTGGCAGCTCATTTGCAATAGACTAAAGATTCCTAAGTGTAGTACACATTGGATTGATAATTATTTCTCCAAGCTATATTTTGAGTTGGTATTTTAATTTTCATGCAGGGCCTTAACTGCTGGATTTATAATATATGAGTATGTGTCAGTTTAAATACACACCCCCAGACACACAAGCAGCATCACAGAATTACCCGCACAGAGAAATTCATCTTTATAAAGCTCCCTCACTCTGCAGGAAAGCTCAAGGGGACTTCCATAAGGACCAGATGTTCTCTGAGGAAGCTTCACTTTTTCTTTTTCTTTAGCCCTTCAAAATGTACAGCTCTCCTTTGCATAAAAACAAATGCTGAAAGTGGAGGAGAGGATGGAGAAAATACAAGAAAAGCAGTATTTTTGGTCTTTCCAAATTACTAAATTCCACTGAATTTATTAGCCATATTTAAAAGGTCAAGTTATCGTTTTTATTTATCAAATTAAAACATAATTTATTAGTTTGTCCCACTGATTTTTGACCATACATCTTAAGAACTATAATATATAATTCACCAAATAAGGGTACACTTCAGAGTTTATCTCTTATTGACACATTATTTTTTTTAAAATTTTATTGTTGTTGTATTACATCCATCCCCTTTTTGCTCCCCTCTGTCCCCCTCCCCACCCACCCATTCCCCCCAAAGTCAATCCCACCTGTTGTCCACGTCCATGGTTCCTTTATACTAGGTTCTTGTCTAAGCTGCTTCCCTTCTTTGCCTCTGCCTCCCCCCTCACCCCAACCCCGATCCCCCTGACCACTGAAGGCCTATTCCTTGTATACATATACTTGGTTCTGTTTTGCTTGTTGTTAGTCTTGCTCATTATTGTGCCGTAATGGGTGAGATCATATGATATTTGTCCTTCACTGACTGGCTTATTTCACTAAGCATAATACTCTCCAGTTCCATCCATGTTGTTGCAAAGGGTACAAGTTCCTTCTTTCTTTCTGCCATATAGAATTCCATTGTGTAAATGTACCAAAGTTTTTTGATCCAATCATCCACTGATGGGCACTTAGGCTGTTTCTAGCACTTGGCTATTGTAAATAGTGCTGCTATGAACATAGGTGTGCATAGGTTCTTATGAATTGGTGTTTCAGGCTTCTTTGGGTATAGTCCAAGTAGTGGAATTGCTGGATCAAAAGGCAGTTCGATTTTTTGTTTTTTAAGGAAACCCCATACTGTTTTCCACAGTGGCTGCACCAGCCTGCATTCCCACCAACAGTGTACGAGGGTTCCCTTTGCCCCGCATCCTGGCCAACACTTGTTGTTTGTTGATTTGCTGATGATTGCCATTCTGACAGGTGTGAGGTGGTATCTTAATGCAGTTTTAATTTGCATCTCTCTGATGACTAGCGATGTTGAGCATTCTTTCATATGCCTCTGAGCCCTTTGTATATCTTCCTCAGTGAGTTGTCTGTTCAGGTCCTTTGCCGATTTTTTAATTGGGCTGTCTGTCTCCCTGGTGTTGAGTCACATTAGTTCTTTATATATTTTGGAGATCAGACCCTTGTCTGAGGTATCATTGGCAATTATGTTTTCCCATACAGTTGGTTCCCTTTGAATTTTGCTGATATTTTCTTTAGCTGAGCAGAAACTTTTCAATTTGATATAGTCCCATTTGTTGATTCGTTCTTTGATTTCCTTTGCCCTTGGTGAAGTATCAGTAAACATATTTTTGCGTAGGA
>PVIW01013530.1:0-27039 GCA_004026585.1 Noctilio leporinus
CTTGTCGTATAGTTTAATGTCTGGTATTGTGATTTCTCCTACCTTGTTCTTTCTCAAGATTGCTATGGCTATTCATGGACATTTTTGACTCCATATAAATTTTTGAAATAATTTTTATATATCCGGGAAGGACGTCAATGGTATTTTCATTGGGGTTGCATGAAATTTATAGATTGCTTTGGGTAGTATGGACATTTTTTGGGTAGTATGGACATTTTAATGATGTTAATGCTTCCCATCCATGAACATGGTATATGGTTCCATTTATTTGTATCTTCCTTCATTTCCCTCTTCAATGTTCTGTAGTTTTCTGAGCACAGGTCTTTTACCTTTTTGGTTGTTTATTCCTAAGTACTTTATTTTTCTTGTTTCTATTTTAAATGGCATTTGCTTTCTAGCTTCTCTTTCTGATGTTTCATTATTGGTATACAAAAAATGCTTTTGATTTCTGAATATTAACTTACATCCAGTTAGTTTGCTAAATTTGCTTATTGGACCAAGTAAGTTTTTGGTCGAGTCTATGGGGTTTTGTATGTGCATTATCATATCATCTGCAAATAATGACAGTTTGACTTTCTTTTTCCCAATTTGGATACCTTTGATTCCTTTTTCTTCTCTGATTGCTATGGCTAGAACTTCCAAAATGATGTTGAACAGAAGTGGAGAAAGTGGACAGCCTTGTCTTTTTCCTGAAAGCTTTTAGTTTTTGCCCATTGAGTATGATGTTGGCTTCAGGTTTCTCATAGATGACCTTTATGATGTTGAGGTATGCTCCCTCTATTCCCATTTTGCTGAGGGTTTTCATCATAAATTGTTGCTGTGCTTTATCAAATGCTTTTTCAGCATCTATTGATATGATCATATGGTTTTTGTCTTTCATTTTGTTTATGTGGTGTATTACATCTATTGATTTGCCAATGTTGTACCATCTTTGCATCCCTGGGATGAAACTCACTTGATCATGCTGTTTAATCTTTTGAATGTATTGCTGGATCTGGTTGGCCAATATTTTGTTGAGAATCTTAGCATCTATGTTCATCAGAGATATTGGCCTATAGATTTTTTTCTTAATTGTGTCTTGACCTGGTTTTGGGATTAGAAATATATTGGCCACATAGAAAGAATTTGGGAGTCTTCCCTCTTCTTGAATTATTTGGAATAGGTTGAGAAGGATAGAAGTTAGTTCTCTAAATGTTTGTTAGAGTTCACTTGTGTAGCCATCTGGTCTGAGGCTCTTGTGGTTTGGGATATTTTTTATTAGTTTTTCAATTTCACTAGTTGTTATTGGTCTATTCAAGATTTTTGCTTCTTCTAGATTAAGTTTTAGTAGTTTATATATATCCAGAAATGTGTCCATTTCACCTAGGTTGTCATATAGTTATTTGTAGTAATTTCTTACAATCCTTTGTATTTCTGAAGTATCAGTTGTGATCTCTCCTCTGTTTTTTTTTTCTTAAAGTTAATTTTATTGTTATTGTATTATATCCATCCCCTTTTCACTCTCCTCTCTCCCCTTCCCCACCTTCCCACAACTCCCCAAACTCAATCCCACTTATTTTCCATGTGTCATTTCTGATTTTGTTTATTTGGGTTCTGTCTCTTTTTCTTGATGAGTCTGGTTAAAGGCTTGTTAATTTTGTTTATTTTTTCAAAGAACAAGCTCCTGGATTTATTGATTCTTTGAATTGTAGTTTCTTTGTCTAAGTTATTTAATTCTGCTCTGATTTTGATGATATCCTTCCTTCTTCTTGCTCTGGGCTTTATTGTTACTCCTCTAGTTCTTGCAGCTTCAAGGTTAGGTCATTTGTGTAAGCTTTTTATGACCTTTTTAGGTCGGCTTTTATTCCTATGAATTTCCCTCTGAAGACTGACTTTGCTCTGTCCCATTGGTTTTGGGCTGTTGTGTATTCATTGTCATTTGTTTCCAGAAACCTTTTGATTTCATTTTTTATCTCAGTGTTAACCCATTCCTTACTTAAAAGCATGTTATTCAGTCTCCATGAGTTAGAGTGTTTTTGGTTTTTAACTCTGAGGTTGGTTTCTAGTTTCAATCCATTATGATCTGAGAAGATGCTTGGTATGATTTCAATTTTTCTATATATGTAGAGACTTGTCTTGTGACCTACCATGTAATCTATCTTTGAGATTGTACCACATGCACTTGAAAAGAATGTGTACTTTGGGGTGAAGTGTTAGGGACTGCTAGTCTGCTTGGCAAGGCCCAGCTAGCAGAAACGGGTGTTTGGCAAGGCCAGCCCTAGTGCCAGGTGGACTCGGAATGGACACCGTGTATAGGGAGTCAGCCCAGTGTGTTTACCCCGTAGCCCATGAAGCATGGAAAGCAGAGAGTGTGCTATGCCTTATTCTCTGCAGCTAGCTTAGCTTCCTGGTTTCAGTTGAGCAGGTGCCAGTAATACCTGCATATAAGCTTAGTGTGATTAATAAACGGGACTCGCTGATTGGGCGAGCTTTCTGACCCCAACTTTGTCTCTTCTCTTTTTCTTGCATCCTCCGCAGTCCACACCCTGTGCGTAATCCAGGGACGGCTGGTCCATCACAGGTGGCGCCCGAACAGGGACCTGGGTACTTGAAGACAAGTTAAGGTAGCAGGCGAGAGGATTCCTAGCGGGGCGCGCATTGCAGGCTAGGAAGGTAGCATCGGGAGTAACATGGGGCAAAACGAAAGTAAGGAACGCGCACTCTTCGCACAGCTGGTTCAGTCAGTGCTGCAGGCCTGTGGGGCCAAGGTTGGCGAACAGCATGTATCTAAGTTTCTGCAGTTTGTTAATGAGGTGTGTCCTTGGTTCCCAGAGGGGGGAACTGTCAACTTGGGAACTTGGGATAAGGTCGGAGAAGGCATCAAGGGACAGTTTTCTATGCATGGGCCGGAGGCAGTCCCAGTGGATGCGTTCACGTTGTGGGGCCTAGTGCGGGACTGCCTAGAGCCAGGGGCCGGAGGTTTTCCTGCGTCAGCAGCGCCTGATGAGGGGAACCGGGCTGGGAATCCACGGGACCCTTTGCCACTGGAAGATGAGGCTGACCTGGAGGATGAGACCTCGTGCTACCACCCCTCGGAGGATGAACCCTTTGTCATGGTAAAAGGCAGTGAGGAGGCGGTTGTGGGTCGGGGACCACGCATTCCCCAGCTGCCAGCCTCTGTGCTGCTTCCCGGGGTGGCTGCTGCACCGGGGGAGGGACTGTGTCCTCTGCAGAGGGTGCTACAGGAGGCACGTTGCCAGGGGAGGACATGGGGGCTTCTCGGCTTACCCGGTGTTAGAGCAGCAGAACACCCAGGGGCAGGCAGTGAGGGAATACACAGTCCTTCCTTTTAAGACCTTGAAGGAATTGAAGACTGCTGTAGTGTAGTATGGGCCCACTGCACCATTCACTGTCTCCTTGGTGGAAACCCTTGTGCAGGAGGCACTGCCACCGAATGACTGGAGGTCCATTGCCAAGGCCTGCCTGGCTGGGAGTGATTACCTTCTTTGGCGCACCGATTTCTCTGACTGAGTGCATGAGCTGGCAGAGAGGAACCGGATTAACAATATTCCTATTACTTTTGACATGCTCCTCAGGGAAGGAAAATACAGTTCCACCCAGCAGCAAGTTAACTATCCAGTGGAGGCCTATGGGCAGATTAATGACATTGCTCAGAGGGCTTGGAGGAAGTT
This sequence comes from Noctilio leporinus, assembly GCA_004026585.1. Taxonomy (NCBI): domain Eukaryota; kingdom Metazoa; phylum Chordata; class Mammalia; order Chiroptera; family Noctilionidae; genus Noctilio; species Noctilio leporinus. The sequence continues at coordinate 3,672 of PVIW01013530.1, forward strand.
GCCCACTACAGGCCAAAAAACAGAGGAGCTTTCCAAGATCCTCCAAGGGCCGGATGAGCCATACCAAGACTTTGTTGCCCAGCTGTTACAGGCCGTGGACTGGCTGGTCGTGGATGGGGAGGCTGGGATTTTGCTGGTAAAGCAGCTTGAATATGAAAATGCTAATAACTGCTTGCCAGACGGCCATTCAACCATTCTGCAAGAAGGGAGATCTTAATGACTATATTCGGCTTTGTGCCAACATCAATCCCTCTTACCTCCAGGGGTGGCTTTGGCTGCTGCCATGCAGGAAGCTGTGGTTGGCAAGCCGAGTGGGAAGTGCAAAAGGCCTGGGATCTGCTTCGCCTGTGGGCAGTCTGGGCACTTCCACAGGGAGTGCCCGCGGGCACGGAAGGCTGAAGGAGGGGAGTCAGCCGGACGAGAAAATGGACGAATGTGCCCTACCCAGGTTTGTCCTCGTTGCCGCAAGGGGCTGCATTGGGGAAATGAGTGTAAATCAAAGTTTGACATTGATGGGAAACCGGTTCAGGGAAACTGGAGGGAGGGCCAGCCCTGGGTCTGGCAAACAATAGGGGCACTGTCCATTTACCATCCACAAAAAGTACCAGCTCCCACAGCGCCCGAGTGGACCAGCTGCTGCAAGCCACCCCAGGGAGTGGAGGCTTAGACCTTCATCCCACTCACAGGCATGTCCTGACCCCGGACATGGGCCCTCAAGCGTTGGACATGCAGGCATGGGGGCCACTTCCAGAGGGGTCCGTGGGGTTGCTGCTGGGACGTAGCAGCTTGACCATGAGAGGGCTGCAGGCATTCCCAGGGGTGATTGACTCGAACTACGAAGGGTGTATCCGGGTCATGGCAGTGGCTCCACGGAGCATAGTAACGGTGACTCCTGAGATGCACATTGCACAGCTGGTGCTAGTGCCACTGATTAAGAAAGGGAAGGCCCTGTCAAGGGACTCGAGGGGCACTGGGAGCTTTGGGTCCTCGGATAGGGCCTACTGGCTGCAGGCCATCAAGGAAGGCCGGCCAGAGCGAATGCTGAGGATACGAGGCCACCCATTTAAAGGCATACTGGATATCTGGGGCGGATGTCTCAGTGATCAGCTCCTGTTACTGGCCTTCAGGATGGCTGCTGTGTGAGGCCATGACACAGCTCTAGGGAATTGGCCAGGCCAGCGGCCCACAGCAGAGTGCTCAGCTGTTGTCCTGGGAGGATGAGGAAGGAAAGAAGGGGGTCTTTCGTCCCTACGTGCTGGACAGCCTTCCTGTGAACCTTTGGGGGAGAGATGTCCTAGAGGCCATGGATCTAGTCCTGGCTACCCCTCAAGAATTGGGAGGTGAGTCACATTTTGCCAGGGGGCCATTGCCATTGCCTCGAACCAGACTGCTGCAGCCATAACATGGCTTTCTGATGAACCTGTCTGAGTAGAGCAATGGCCCCTGTCACTGGAAAAGATCGAGGCCACTAGACAGCTTGTTCAGATTCAGCTCCAAGAAGGAAGAATAGAGCCTTCATTTAGCCCATGGAATACCCCCATTTTTGTCATTAAAAAAAGGTCAGGGGCGTGGCGGCTCCTGCAGGATCTTAGGGCAGTCAACGCCACTATAGAGTTAATGGGGCCGCTTCAACCAGGACTGCCTTCTCCTGCTGCAGTCCCAGGGGGATACCATGTGTCGGTTATAGACTTAAAAGACTGTTTCTTTACTATTCCCCTGCACCCAGCTGATCGAAAGCGGTTCGCATTCAGCGTACAGTCTGCTAATTTCCAGGAGCCTCTGGAGCGGTATCAATGGAAAGTGCTGCCACAGGGTATGGCCAATAGCCCTAAGCTATGCCAATCCTTTGTGGGAAAGGCCTTGAAAGAACTCCGCCGACGTTTCCCGGGGCATATCTTGTCCACTATATGGACGACATCCTGTTGGCCACGGCCACAGAAGAAGAACTGGCTCAGGCCTACGGGGACACACAGAAGAAGTTGGAGTTGGCAGGGCTCATTATTGCTCCAGAGAAGGTGCAGAGGAAAGCCCCATTTAATTACTTGGGGCGGTGGGTTGGAGAAGTGGAGGTTTTGCCCTTACGGCCACAGCTTTGCTTAGATACCTTAAGGACTCTGAATGACTTTCAGAAATTGATAGGTGACATTAATTGGGTTCGGCCCCTGCTACACCTGACCACTGGCCAGCTAAAGCCCCTCTTTGACATTCTGAAGAGGGACTCGGACCCCACTTCACCTCGGGAGCTAACCCCAGAGGGAAAGGAGGCCTTGGAACTGGTTAATGAGGCACTAGCTAACGCCAACATTTGGCCTCTTTTCATCTTCCAGCACTGGCAGCTCCTAGTCCTTCCCACAGCTTTCACTCCCACGGGAGTGCTCTGGCAGGAGGGGCCAGTAGAGTGGCTGCATTTAGCCTCTACCCGTGGAAAAAACTGTTACCTCATACCCTACGCTAGTAGCTCAAGTTGTGGGGCTGGGAAGGCATCGTGCGGTGCAAATGTTTGGCAGGGAGCCCCCAGAAATTGTGGTACCTTACAACTCTAGTCAACAACAGCAACTGTGGGAATTTGAGCCTGAGTGGCAAATTGCTTTGGCGGGATATCCGAGGAAAGTTTCTTATCACTTCCCTGACCACAAGCTTATTCACTTGTATATGCAGCACCAATTCCTATTTCCAAAGAATATTGTGTTGGCCCCCATTAAGGGAGCAGCACTCGTCTTTACTGATGGCAGCTCAAATGGCACGGCAGCTTATGTTATTAATGGAATTTCTCACGTCTTTCAGACCTAGCATGTTGAGCTTGCGGCTGCTGCTGCAGCACTTGGAAGTCACCCCAACGAGCCTCTCAATTTCTACTCTGACAGTGGCTTTGTTGTCAGTGTGCTACTGGGGATTGAGACGGCTGTGCTGCATGAACATGACCATTCACCTGTAATTATGCTGTTGCTATCTGTGCAGTGTGCTGTGCGCAGTCATTCAGCTCCTTGCTTTGTGGGCCACATTAGAGCTCATACTGGCCTGTCTGGGCCTCTGGCCGCCAGTAACGATCATGCGGATGGCTTAACCCATCAAGTCAAGGCAATAGATAAAGTGAAAGCAGCTACCCAGTCACATGCCCTGTTTCATCAGAATGCATCCTCCCTACGCAAGTTATTTCGCCTTACCAGAGAGCAGGCAGGGGCTATTGTAAAAGCTTGCCCGTCTTGCCCACAGCTTCAGCTTCCACCTTTAGGAGTAGGAGTGAATCCCTGCGGCCTTCTTCCTAATCATCTATGACAGATGGATGTCACTCACATTGCTGCTTTTGGCCACTTGGCATATGTCCATGTTTGTGTGGACACCTACTCAGGCATGATTCTGGCGTCAGCCCGAGCAGGGGAAAACGCAAAGCATGTAATTAGCCATTTATGGTATTGCTTTGCAGCAATGGGGATGGCAAAAGTTCTTAAGATGGACAACGGCCTGTCTTATTGCAGCAACCTTTTTCAGGATTTTTGCCAGACTTACCACCTCCACCATATAAAAGGTATTCCCTATAATCCCTAAGGGCAGGGCATAGTTGAGAGAGCACATCATCTAATAAAGGAGCAGCTTTTAAAAAATAAAGAAGGGAGAGCAAGTCATCGGACCCCCCAGGAGCAGCTACACCTAGCTTTATACACTTTAAATTTTTGAATATAGATGCTGAAGGGCTGTCCGCTGCTGAGCGGCATTGGACCCCAGGCTCACGGGCACTCGTGAAGGTGGAATGGCGGGAACCTCTACTAACTTGTGGAATGTTCCCGACCCTGTCTTGGTATGGAGATGAGGATATGTTTGTGTTTTTCCTAGGGACTATGAGTCTCCACTGATGGATCCCCCAATGACTGGTGCGAACTCCACATGGACAATGGGGACCCATCCGACCCCGTCATCCACCTCATCCCACGGTTCAAGAAGCTTTCTCTGATCTGGCCTCTTGTTCGTCCATCTCCGTATCAGACTCCCACGACACCGAGACCACATCCCTGGAGGTTGACTCGCCTTGCGACTCCACCAACTTGGGGCCAGTTGAAGATGCTGACTCAGGAAGCCGAGAGGATTATGGAGGGGCAGAAGGTAGTTAAGGATCCTCAGTCTGTGCTGCTAGCTATGCTTGCAGTGGTGGCTTGTCAGGTCGGTATGGTGGACACTCATGAGATCTATTGGGCTTATGTGCCCGATCCGCCTTTAGTTCAGGCAGTAGAGTGGGGAGATGCTGACATGCCAGAGTACGTCAATGACACGACACTGCTAGGGTTTCCATCGGCAGCGCATATCACCTACCAGGAGGCGTCCAGCTATGCCTTGGAGGGAAGGTCAGTCCAGACCCTTATTTGTTTCTCCACATTCTTTGGGAGGGAGAGTACCTGGAAGGGTGCCCCCCGGCAGGGCTGGTTACTCGCATTACGTATGGAGCCACTGATGGGCGTGTGTCCTGGTGAGACAAGGCCTGGATTCTGGGCATGCAGGGGCTCCCTGAGAGCAGCCTTATAGCTACTGGCATGGCTCCTCCTGCTGGGCTGCCAGCGTGTAGTCTCAGACCTGATTCCCCATTTGTGCACTTACCTATGTGGCAGCAGTGCTGATTTCTAACAGCTATTTGGCAGCGTATCCCTGGCACGCCAGAAATGCTTCTGGATTGGAGCCATCCTAACCCTTACGGCAACATGCTGCTCGAGCGCTTAGAGCCACCGAACGGGTGGGTGGAGGCAATCTATTCTACCATCAGAGGCAAGGTACAGTCTGGCTTGTAGAGGCTCTTGACTGCCTCAGGGCTGGTCACGGTGACTCACAAGGCGGGCAACCTTCACAACGTCACCTATACGGTGAAGGCCTGCGTGGGACCACCATATGCCTTATTAGTGGGCTTTATTGAAATCAAGCCTCAGCTCACCCACTATGACTTCAGTTGTGCTAGCTGTACGCTTACTAATTGCATATCCTGGTTGCCTCTGGCGCTCCAGGTCTTGCTAGTCAAGCAGCCTTCCTTTGTCATGCTGCTGGGAGACAGTAAACGTGTCTGGGCCTTGGTATGAGGATCATGGGCTACAGGCCCTGACGGAGGCCCACGCGCTGCTGGTCCATGGGAAGCGCTTCCTGAGCCTTTTGATTGTAGGCCTTATGACCCTGATATCAGTCATTGCCTCAGCTGCTGCCTCTGCCGAGTGAAGGGCTCTGTATATATCAATTAAGTCCACTTCCTCTAGAGTGTTGTTTAATGCCACAATATCATTGGTGTATCTTTCTTTGGAAGGTCTGTCTATTATTGATAATGGGGTATTCAAATTCCCTCCTATTAGTGTTGCTGTACATATCGTTCTTGAAGTCCTCCAAGATTTTTCTTATATATTTGGGAGCTCCTAGGTTGGGCAAATACATGTTTACAAGAGTTATAGTTTCCTAATGAATTGTTCTCTTAAGTATTATAAAATTCCTACTTTGTCACTTTTTATGGGCTTCATCATAAAATCTATTTTGTCTGAAATAAGCATTGCTACTCCAGCTTTTTTTTTCGTGTCCATTTGCTTGATATATATTTTTCCATCCCTTCATTCTCAATCTGTGTCGATCTTTTGTTCGGAGGCAGGTCTCTTGAAGACAGCAAATATGTGGGTTATGTTTTCTCATCCATTCAGCTACCCTATGTCTTTTGATTGGCATATTTAATCCATTTACACTGAAGGTTATTATTGATTGATATTAAATGCCCCTTTGTACATATGTTTCTCTCTGTCTCTTCTGTTCCTTCATCTTTTTAAAGCAGACCCTTTAGAATTTCTTGCAATGCTGGTTTGGTAGCAATTTATTCTTTTAGTCTTCTTTTGTCTGTGAAACTTCTTACTTCTCCTTCCATTTTGAATGAGATCCTTTCTGAGTAGTCTCTTCTTGGTTGCAGACCTTTGTTTCCCATTACTTGGAATATTTTTTGCCATTCCTTTCTGGCTTGTATTGTTTCTGATGAATAATCAGTTGATAACCTTATTCGAGCCTCCTATATGTTATTTGCTGTTTCTCTCATGATGCTTTTAAGATTCTATCTTTATCTCTGAAATTTGCCTTTTAATTATTATGTTTCTTGGAGTGGGTCTGTTTGGATTAATCCTCTTTGGGACCTCTGTGCTTCCTGTATTTGAGGAACATTATCATTCATTGTGTTAGGGAAGTTTTCTGTCATTACTTTTTTTGAACAGGTTTTTCATTCTTTGATATGGATATTTTTGTGTTTCTTGTTGTCCTGCAGCTCTCTTCAAACCTCTTCATTTTTGTTCAGCCTTTTTTCATTCCGTTTCACTTTCTTGGAATACTTTTCTACATTGTCCTCCAGCTCACCGATCCGATTGTCTGCTCCCTCTAGCCTGCTTTTGATTCCTTCTACTATATTCAATTCACAGAAATTGTATTGTTCATTTCCTCCTAGCTCTTATTGATAGTTTCCATGTTCTTTTTAATGCTGGTGTAGTTCTCAGTAAGTTACTAGTGGCTTCTCTGGAGTTTGTAGTTTTTTTTTGTGTGTTTTTTTTTGAGCTGAGTTTATTTAGATTCTCTATCATCATCATTTTGAATTCCATTTCTGATAGTTTGCTTGTCTCTCTTACATTTAGTGATCTTTTTTGGGATTCTTCCATTCATTTTGGTGAGGAACTGTTTCTTTTCTCCCCATTTTTAGGTTTCATTATAATCTAATTATTCTTTGGTCAGGTGCTAAGATAAGGCACTGCTATGCTGGAAGGATTGATTCAGTTTTAATCATATTGATCTGTGATCCAATGCCAGGCTTAGGTGCAGCTTGTGGGGACAGACTGATTCAGCTTTAAATCAATGAACCAGCTACCAAACTCAGGCCCTGCTGGGCTAGAGAAAGAGGTTCATTTGTAATCCAATGGATCAGCAGCCAACTCAGGTGCAGCTTGGTGTGACAGACTCAGATGTAAATCAATGAATCTATGATCAGCCACAAGGCCTTTAAGGCACCACTGAGCTAGGCAGCAAGATCCAAATGTCATCCAATGAATCTGTGATCTGCCATCAGGCTCAGGTGGCACTAGTCTAGACTGAAAGATTCTATTGTAATCCAACGATTTTTTGATTAGCTGCCAGGCCCAGGTACCACTAGGTGGAACAGACCAACTCAGTGAATTCACAATCAGCCACCAAGCTTACATGCCACTGTGTGTGGGTCTAACTGACCCATCTTTAAGTCTGAGTTTGTAATCAGCTGCCAGGCCCAGGAGCTTTTGGGCGAGAAATATTTCTTCAGGTGCCAACTATTTATTGTATCTATGCTCAGACAAAAGGGCAGGACTGATTTGTTTAGATGTAAATCAAAGAATTGTGATCAGGTGCCAGGCTCAGGCTCAGGCACTGCTCATTGAGGCAGATTGCTTCCAGAAAGTGGGGCTATGAGGAACCCTCCTACAGAAGCCCCTTGACGCAGCATCCTCCCCCTGAGGTGTGTGAGATAAACCAGCACTGGGATCCCCACTGCTAGCTCCCCACTTCTCTCCTCCAAGCCACCCCTGAAAATTTTCCCCACATGTCTCCAGTCCACTCTGCCCTCCCTCCTCTGGATCTCAGGGTAAGTGGGTGCCAACGTATTTTCGCTGTGGTCACCTTATTAGCTCTCTGTTTCCAGTGCTCTCTCAGGCTAATAAGATCCACGGCTTTCTGCCCTTCTCAGCTGGATGCTGCTCTACTCCATGTGTTGCTGTGGGCTAGGAAACTCAGCTGGGAGACCAGAACCCACCCTTCTCAGGTGGAGCCCTGGGTCAGTCCCTTTGGCTGCTGCTTTTGGTGGGGGCCCAGCCAGCACTCTCGCATTTTTGTGATTCCTATCAGTCATGTTGTGATGAACCATCCTCTTCTCTTCTGTCCATGGTTATAAAGCTTCTTTCCAGCTGGTGTTCTATTGGTAATTCCAGCTGATTTTTTCTCCAAAAAGTTAATTCCAGATGGGACTGGGAGGAAACTGGTGTAGCTCCACTTACTCCTCCACCATCTTGCTGGAATTTTGAAATTTTTATTTTAATTATTGCACTTTTTAGCACAGGAATTTCTTTTTAGCTCTTTTTTAGGTTTTCTGTTTATTGACATTTTCAGTTTGTTTGCATATGATTTTCTTGACTTCCACATCATCTTTTAATTCCTTGAGTATCTATAAGACAATTGGTGCAAGTCTATGTCTAGTAGATCTGCAATTAAGTCTTTAAGGGACAGTTTCTGTCAATTTTTCATCTCTTTCAATGAGCCATACTTTTCTGTTTCTTTGTAAGTTTTATATTTTTTGTTGTTGATGAATGTGAGGGATCCTGACCTTCAGTAAAATCCCCTGGTGCCTTGGATAAAATAAAACCATCCCAAACAGCTCTTCTGTAAGAGAAGAAGATCTGGCCAATGGCTCAGGGCCAAAGGCCCAGTTCTTTGTTCCCAAAGGTTTTTTTATTGAAAGGGGTAAATTTGGAGGCATGCAGCTAGTCAATCAATGCTAATTAATTCTAATTACAGGGAAACAGAAAAACAAGTGAAGGGGCAGGGAGATCTCAGGTCAGGATGTGCATCCAGATTTTAAAAACTGCAGTTGATACAACAAAAGATTAGATGAGGTGAGAGAACAGACTGGGCTTCATAGTAACTAAAGTATTTTCCTGTGACCTAGTCCCCTTCCCCCAGGACCATTGGTTTCAACATAGAAATATGTATGTACTTAGCATTCCTGATCTTCTGGTCAGGAAATTTTATAATTTTCTATAAATCTGTGTTTATCCTGGCTCACTTGGGACTCCACATTTCTGTTTCCCAGGTGGGCCCCAACATCTGCCCTTTTTTAATTTGATATCACTAATGTAGCTTGACATGTGTTTCTCACAAATGCAGTCTAGCTGAAACAACTCACAGATACATCTTAAATATTATAATAATAAGTAGGCATCCAGCAGCTTTCATTACCCATACTTTTAGAATAAGTCTGTTAAACCAGAGTTTTGGGTTCAATCCTTGGAGGTTGTCATTTAAAGTTTGGAAAATATTTGCTCAATCAGTTTTTTAACTCCCTTAAGTTGTTGATGTAACTCCAACTGCATTTCGCCTTTCAAGTTGGTGGAAAACACTCCCTGCTGGATCACAGGTAAGGCACTGACAGGTGGCACAAGCACCCTGCTGTTCCCCCAGCCATATTATTGTAGATTCTACAGCTGAGAGTTGGGTGAGGATCTCCTGAATGATTCACTTCTGCTGGAACATTTCCTGAGTGGTATTAGTGAGAAGAACATCAACAGTATAAGCAGTTTGAACTGATTCTGCCAGAGCAACACTAGCTGTAGTCACAGTGGCAGCAATGACAATGGCAGAAACAATACATGCAATAAGCATGCTAAGAAATATTTTCACTCTAACCTTGGAGAGTGCCCTGTTAAAAGGCCACTAACCCTCCAGGATCTTGCCATTGGTGAGTGATATTGATAGGTAACCAGATCTCTGTTTGTCTGCAGAACACAAACACAGTAGTGAGGTTAGTTCTGTTACATTCATGTGAGTGAAACAACTGGCATAGAAGGCTCCAGTGCCAGTATGTAACTTATAACTATTAGCTACTTCATTAAATTCTAATTGGGGAGATCTTAGTAAGGCCAAGAACATATAAGGTGTGAGGTACATGTCATAACCAGTGTTATTAATTTTGTCAATAGAATAATATCCCTTTCTACTTTTTGCATCCTCAATATACTGAAGATGGGCAAGGGTTCTTTCAATAAAAAGCATCCCAATTTTCCAGGTATTAACATGCCAGGGACTAGGATGATTAACATGTTTGGCTTTTAGTATGGGGCACCCATCCCTCCACCATGTCAACCCAGACTATTATACACAGTGTCCGACTTTGCAGGGACTTTAGTGTATCCTATGGTGCCCTCAACCTTCCATTTTGTACCCCAGTTATCTACCACTAATGGGGTGTTGTAGATGTTAATTAAAGAAGGATGCTGACCTCGACACAGGGTCCAAGAGACCAGGCCTGAAAACTTAGGTTTGATTTACAAAGAGGGACATCTGGTGGATCCTAGCTGTCTCTATTCATTTCTCTTGTGAAGCCTACAGTCCCAATCAAGGAGACATTGGCTTCAGTTCTTTCACTATGTATGGCATAAGCATGCAACTTAGTAATTATTGGCAAACACATGTTATCAGAAAGGGTGGCAAAACAAACAGGTAAATGGTCAGAGATATAGGTAATACTTTTAGGGACCCATAGCCAATGGCACCTTTCTTCTAAGAGTCCATTACAAGGAAGCCAAGTTCCTCCAGTCCACTTAGAGTCATTATTGGAAAGTGGGGGTTCTGTATTCCACCAGGTATGAAGCTGGAACACTGATGGATCAAGGATATGGCTCCAATACACATGCTCATTCTCTGAGGAGGCCATCCCAGAACCACCAAGACATAACTAGATGGAGAAAATTAAAACAATTTTGGTAGAATTGGTTGAAGAAAGATATGCTAGAAATCTATTTATTGGGGTATCAGCAACCCCAATATTAGTCATAACCTTCTCAGCCCTTGTGTTAAGGGCCTTCAAATCCCCCCATGTTACCCCACAGGGCTCAGATGGGGCTTCAAAGCCTGTCAGCCGGTCCCCCTTTCTCCATTGGTGGGTTCTGGTCCTCCAACAACTGTCTGTCAGCATCATCTCCAATAGCTCACCCGTCATTTCCTCTAGATCCTGGCTCCTGTTGCTTTGTATTAGTTGGGTCATGGCAGGGTTTCTCTCATTTGGCTGGAATTCAGAAGTCTTGTGGGAGGCAGAACACAAGCATACCCTCTTCCCTTGTTAGTAAATCAGCTGGTCCTTACCATTTTTCTTTTCCTAGAAGCTTTCTATATAATACCAATGGGTGAGTATTATCTTCTTACCTTCTGATTTATGTTGGCAAAGGATGTTTTTCAATTGCTCAAGTAAGGGAATTATACTTTTTTAAAATTTTAAAATTATAGCTATACACTGCTGGCATAATTAGGTTCCTAGAGAAGCCTATACTCCCCCTTTTTTATTTGTTAATAAGAGTTTTTAAAGTATAATGGTCTTGTTCAACAATAGCCTGGCTTGTGGGATTATATGGGATGCCAGTTTTATGTTAAATTTTAAAAATTTTATAGAGGTAACTGCCTTTTGTAAGGTGGTAATGACACTTACTAGGAAGTAAGTTTGGTTATTATCTTTTGCTATGGGCCTAGGAAGGCCCGTATGGGAGTGAATATGAGTGACAAATAGGCTATGCTCCCTTCTAATGTAAAGTGGTGAAGCTACAATTTTTACAGTACTTTAAAAAGTGGAATTTTTGAAAACCTGTTTACTACACAGATATACAACACTAAACATATATTCTATTTTATTAAAATGATACACTTTCTTTAAATTTTCTTTAGGGAGTCAAATTAATTATTTTAGATTATCTTTTAATAAATGATTAAAAATATTAAAACATTTAACTTAAAGGAATAGAGCTAAATGCTGTGAATTTTATTATAATTGTTACCCTGTTTTCTATGTAGAAGACATCACCAGTCTTACAAATAATAGTACTTTTATTCTACAACAAATATATTTATATGTAGAGGTACACATATTTTTAAAAACTGCTGTCTATTTTAGTGTTCATATTTCTACTGTGATAGAAATTTTTTTAACTCAATACTTTAATAGAAAATATGCAAATTGTATACTTCATATTCATATTTTTTAACCTTTAATATTCTTTTGTTTTAAAATATATATAGGTAATTAAGAGTTAAATTTATGAGCATAAGGAGCAAAAACTAACTTAATAGATATAATAAAATGTAATACTATATAGTATATATTATTAAGAAGGCAATTACTCATGTAAGTAGACAATGAGAGCAGTATCAGGAAAAGTTTGGATATATCTTTACATATATCCTTAAAATTACTTTTTTTAAAATTATTTTTATTCGAATATACATGTTTTTATTTAACATTCAAATCAGTTTTTATTGTAATATTTTAGTTTTGTTAAAATCATAAAATATTTATAGAAACTTCCCTAAGGATAGGACTAATTCTTCCCTATGTAATTATTTTATACTGAGTATATATTAATGTTATGTTCAAGAAATATACTGAGACATTGACCATACTTAAATTCAAGATTAAAGTTATAATAAAATGAACATGTTAAGGAAGTTTTTATGATTTTAGAAGGTACAAATTTTAAAGCCAATGTAACAACAAGAAAATACCAGGCTGGAATGACTGTAGTAGCTCATGAGGTGAATAGACATACCTGCAATAAGAAAACTTGAGCAAAATGCTTAATTTATATAATGACCTACAAATTTAGCCTTTGAGTCTGTGAAAATCTTACCTGGAATAGGAAAATTCTTGTCCTTCTGATATTTACTAAAATTGTAGTTTTATATTTCTGCAACACTTTTTGTACCTTCCTACATATATGCTTACTGCTTGGTAGATTTAAATTTCAAATATTAAATAATACTAGAATGGGAGAGTTAAGGGGTTAGACAGTGGCAGCTATAATACTCTGGGAGGGAGCTGGGAGTGTAGAGTGCCTCCATTTTCTGCTTTGAGGCTAGACTTGAGAAAGAGAAAAAAGTTTTATTTCTGGTAATTACTGCATTCCTTTAGTGTATATAAAAGGGGGCTGTTTTATTACTCAGTGACCTTGACAACTTTTACAGAGGCTACAGAAGAGGCAGGGAAGATAATAAGCTTGGCATGAGTTGTTTCTGGGACTATAGCTTCTAGATTTAAAATTGTACTGTTTTAGCCTTGGCTGGTGGCACAGTGGGTAAGGCACCAGCCTGTGAACCCAAAGGTTGCTGGTTCGATTCCCCAGTCAGGGCACATAACGAGGTTGCGAGCCAGGTTTCCAGCCAGATCCGTGGCTGGAAGCTAGTGAGAGGCAACCATACATTGGTGTCTCTCTCCCTCTGTCTCTTTCCCTTCTCTCTCTTCCCCTCTCTCTAAAAATAATAAATAAAATCTTTTTAAAAAAAGAATAAATCATTTAAAAATAAATAAATAAATAAAATTTGTACTGTTTTAAATATTAAATTCAAAGTTAAGAATGGCCTGGCCCTGGCTGGTGGCACCGTGGATAAGGCACCAGCTTGCAAACCCAAAGGTTGCTGGTTGGATTCCCAACCAGGGCACATGGCCAGGTTGCAAGCCGGGTCTCCAGCCGTGTCTGTGGCTGGGGGCAGATGATGGGCAGCCATGCATGCACTTGTGTCTCTCTCCCTCTCTGCCTCTTTCCTTTCTGTCTCTTCCCCTCTCTTTAAAAATAATTAATAAAACTTTTTTAAATGGCCTGCTATTTAAGAGCACTTTAAGAGACCTGAGTCTTATGTGTTTTAGTTTTTAAGGGACTCCCTGATTTTTAAGAGGGCTATGTAGTAGTGTAATTTAATTCTTAAGAATGCATCCCAAATGGGAATTTGTGGGGATTGAGGTTTATAATCTGGTCTGTGGTGTACATAGAAAAATAAAAATTTCCCAGGTCCTAGGACTTAACTAGTGGGATGTAGGGTGGCCCCTGTATTTCCCAAGAATTACCAGATGTTTCTGGCAGCTCAATGCTTTGGCTAAATAAAAGGTAAGCTTGCCATGGCTAGATTACCTGTACCATCACCCCCACCCCCACCCCGTTTTGTTTTGTTTTGTTTTGTTTTTTTGCTATTGGCGAAATAAATAGCTCTGACTGAAACTGGACCTAGATTACCTGTACCATCACCCCCACCCCCACCCCATTTTTGTTGTTGTTGTTGTTGTTGTTTTTTGCTATTGGCGAAATAAATAGCTCTGACTGAAACTGGACCCTTTTTTGCAGATTTTAAGGCTTACATAGCATACTTTCTCTCCCACTAGAAGTTAGAGAAAGAAAGGATGGCACCTTTTTTCCCTCCCCCTTCTAAGAGAGGCAAGCGTAAATGCTTCAATATTGCTACAATTTACCAAATTGCTTAAAGAAAATAAAAACGTCTAAAAATCAGCAATATTTTGAACAAAGTTACAAAGAAAACAATTATATTTAGTTCATTTAGTCTCAGATGTTGGAAAATTTTAGTTTCAGGTAACTGCTTATAACCTTAGGAGTTAATGTATATAAAAAGCTTTTGCTTTAGGAGGAATCTGGAAGGGATGACCCACCCGACTCCAGATAACTAACCATAAGCAGGTCCACCTTTGTACCCTAGGAGAACATCTTGGCCCAGGACACAAAGAAAGAATGCTACAACTTTGATTCCACTAAGGTTTCTCTGAATTCTAAATAGTCTGTTATGTTACAGCACCTATAAAGATTCAATTCCAATTTTTGCTTATGGGGTTTAGTAGATGACAGGCATCAACAACACAGACTTGGGTCTCAGGCAGCAGCTAGAGTTTTAAAACTGACACTTTTTTCCTTTCTCCCTCCCACTCTTTGGAGGGGTAAGCCTCCTGCTGTTGTGTGTTAACCCTTTCTTTGCCACACATGAACATGGTATGTTAACCTTTTGTAACTTATATAGTTACTTATGCAAAATACAGTATTTTAAAATAAAAGGAGATAAATGTCTAGAAAAACTACCTTATTAGAATTATAAGTGGCAGCATTAGAATTTTGTAGTGTTTCCTTGTTTGACAAAAGCTTTCCAAATATTTTAAAATGCATTTAACAAGCCCCATTAAATAAATTCTTGAGACATTTCAAGGCACCTTTGAAATGCCCCAAAGTAGAAGGAGTAAGTCCTTTAAATTTTAAATCTTAGAAATCTTGACAAACAAGGAAAATGCACTACAATTTAGAAATTTGGCATTTTGGTAGATGCAGGTGGAAACCTTTTAGATTTTCTCATGCATGCCACCTTCCATAGGCAACTTTGCATGACTGAAGTTGCTTGGTTAAAAGGTGGTAGCAATGCCACTTGCTCCCTGGTCCTCACACTCATTGTAGGCAGAGGTGACACACATGATGGGGTGAAGCCTTTGTTCCCAAGGCCGCAGTGGTGAAGGTGGCGCTGCTCTAGCAGCTCCATCCAGTCCCCACGTGGGCAGCTGCTAGTCTTCAGGGTTTTGTTTCCATTTTAATTTCTCCCAGACCTTTGAGTCTGAAGGTCCCTTGTCAGTAAACCAAGGGCAATGATTTTTCACAATCTTTCCTTTACTTTGCAACCTAAGTATTTGAGCAATTGTTGAACTACTTGGAAATAAATTTCCTGTTCCTTAAAAAGTCCATTTCCCATGTTTTCCTTGGTGCTGAAAAAGTGGCAGAAAGACTTGTTTCAGTTTACCTTTCCTCTGAATTCACCATTACTACAGCTTTCAAGGGAATGATGTAGTGGGAGCAAATGTGCTAGTTGTGGGGAGCACCTTCCAAGGGAGTTACCTCTAGGCCATCCAATCCCCTCTTAAATGTTTCTGGTGCTATCCCCAGCACACACACAGTACCCAGGGGTCTCCAGGAGCTTGGAGAACCAATCCTTATGTGCTCCTGCCTGGAAGACACAGAAAGTGATTACTGGTTAGGTGGGAGTTCTTATGAGGCCCCTGCATGTCTCAGGAATCGACCCTAGACATCTTCACAAGACCCCAACACACAGGGTGCTTGGTCACCCAAGTCAAAGGAAGGGAACGCCTCTTATATTCAGTGTTTTAGCGCATTGCCTCAACACTCATAAAGCCCTATAAATCTGAGATGGAATGGTGGAACACTGTGGAAAGAAATGAACTGAAATGGCCAGCAAAAACTGGGTGAAGACCTTCCATTGTTCTATGAGCACATCTGGTGGAATTTACTTCAAGGGTACCCCTGTTCCTTAACTTAGAATGATAGCGCTTATCTCTCCCCAACTTGGAGGTGCTCTCCGCAGCTTGGCTTATTCCTTTTCAGCATGGGTGAATTCTGAAGGGGTATCCTTCAGGCCCCATGCTGGGTACCAGGAATGTGAGGAACCCTAACCTACAGTTAAATCCCCTGGTGCCTTAGATAAAATAACACCATCCCAAACCGCTCTTGTGTAAGGGGAAGAAGATCTAGCCAAAGGCCCAGTTCTTTGTTACTAAAGGTCCTTTATTGAAAGGGGTAAATTTGAAGGCATGTAGCTTGTCAATCAATGCTAATCAATGCTAATTACAGGAAACAGAAAAAACAAGTGAAGGGGCAGGGAGATCTCACTCAGGTCAGGATGTGCATTCAGATTTTTAAAACTTATGCAGTTGATACAACAAAGGATTAGGTAAGGTGAGAAAACAAGCTGGGTTTCATAGTAACTAAAGTATGTTCCTGTGACCTAGTCTTCCTCCAAGACCACTGATTTTAACATGGAAACATGTATGTACCCAGCATTCCTGGTCTTTCAGTCAGGACTTAAGGTTTAGCCTGGCCCATGCAGGACTTCAGGTTTCTATGTCTCCTCCGGTGGGCCCCAATAGTTGAACACTAGAAATTTGACTCTAATAATGTGGTAAGTCTGAAAATCAGATCCTCTCCCTTCCCTAAGATTTTGTTATTGGTTTGCATTGTTTTTTATTGTCATAGTCTATCTCTTTATTGAGGTATAAACTTAGGTCTTCTTAGGTCTTTTCTAAACCTTTTTCTGGGCATGTATGGTCATTTTTCTAATGTTCCTTCTATACACAGTTGTTTTTTAAATAATCCTAGTCTTTAATTCCTGATTTCCAAAAGGAAAAAAGGGCAACATTGAAGGAAGAGGGAAAGGTCATTGGCCCATTAAACTTTCCTAGAACTCACTTCAGTAGCCTGAAAAGAAGTGGCTTGCAACAATGGGGGAAGTGCAACAACAATGGCTGTCAGCCTCTTTGTCTATGCCTCTGAGATCAGAAACAGAAATCAGTAATCAAAACACAGATTTTCAATATTTATAGGACAAGTTCTTTTTTTCCCACCCTTGCTCCCACAAGCTGAGTGGAAGATGCTCTGGAACATGACCCTAGCAACTTGCTATGTGCCTTGTGGTAAGGGACAGATAACTAACTACTAATGTGCTAAGAGCTGAAATTGATTGAAATTAACCCCAATTTACCAAACAAGTCTTTCCCCTGGAAGTTGTAATGATTCAACAGACTGGAGTTCCAAAATGGTTACATCAGATGGATTCTGTCAGTGCATTTGCTGTTTAGGTGAGAAAACAGATTTTTGATGCTTCCTACTCTACCATCTCCCCATAATCCTCTTCCATGTTTATTCTTTAATTGACTGTCTCTTTGATAAATTACAAGCTCTAGGGGGTAAAGAGGAAAATGAGAATCATTGTCCTTATTTATAACCATTTTGACCTCCAGAATATTACCTAGCACATAGATGCTCAATATATTAGTCATCTATTGTTGGGTAAAAAATTCCCCCCAAGACTTGCTTAAAACAAAAATAATTATTAATTACCTCTCACAATTTCTATGAGCCTGGAATTCAGAAGCAACTCATCTGATGATTTTTGCCTCAGGGTGTCCCCAAATACCAAGCAGGGTCACAGCAATCTAAAGACTCTAGTAAGGCTGGAAGATCCACATCTAATGGGGCTTATTCACTTGGCTGGCAAGTTAGTGCAGGCTCTTGACAGGGAGCCTCCATACTTTTCACCTGGGTCTCCCCAGAGGATTAATAAATATTCCCTCATCAGAAGGCTGCTCTCCCCACTGAGTGAACAATCCAGGGGTTCATGGCAAAAACTTCAATGCCTTTTATGAGCCACTGAATTCCCACCATGTTTAGGAGGCTGGCTGTTAACAATCAATAGAAACTTGTTTTTTGTTGAGTGTTTTCTCTTTAGTTTATATATATAATATTTGAAAGAAGAAACTTTCATTCCTTCCTTGTAGGATGTGGCACAGTGCTTTGCATTTAGTAAGCACTCGGATTTTTAATGAGCTCACAATTAATAAAAGATATTTTCCAGTAAATACCAATATTTCATAATCAGCCAAAACATTACTTAATTTTTAGGTTTTCATAATTACATTCAGATGAATATTTCAGAAAATAGAATTCCAATCTTAAAAATTATTTTAAAAAGATGGAAATTTGAAGGACACCCTCAGGAACAAGTTATAAATAATCTCATTTAGCTACCAAGCATAACACACTAATTTTCTTATTTAAATGTTATGTCTACATGTTTGAGGTTTTTATTTGCATTTTTGGCATAAACTCAGTGTTTCTGAACCACCAGTATTTTTAAAGACCAAAATTAATTGCTAATTTTATATTTTTATGTATCTAAATGATAGAAATGCCAGTTTGTTTCAAAATTTAAAAACTTAATGAAGTTCAAAAGAAATGTTTATCTATGAACTAGAGTATAAAACCATCTGTTGTTTGTAGTTGCTGAAATAGTGACAGCTTGTCTTAGCAGGTGGAGAGAGGGCAATCAGGGAAGAGCAAGGGAGATGGTCCTATGATGCTAAGATTGAATCAACAATCTGACATACAAATAAAAGGTTCCTGGAACTTTTGATACCAGTTGAGAACACAGATGATATACAAGTGAAGTCTTGAAAAAGAAGGGGAAGCCCTGGCTGTTATCACACTGGATAAGGCATCAGCCTTTGAACCTAAGGGTTGCTGGTTTGATTCCCCAGCCAGAGCACATAACCAGGTTATAAGCCAGGTCTCCAGCCAGGTCTATAGCTGGAGGCAGGTGAAAGGCAACAGTACATTAATGTTTCTCTCCCTCTCTCCCTGTCTCCCTTCCTCTCTCTCTCTGGAAATAATAAATAAAATCTTAAATAAAAAGAAAAGAAGGGGGAACCTCTGGTAAGAGGGTGGAGGTTTTGGTCTGTAAGCTCATCACATATTTGCATAGTGATGTCTCAACATGTCTTTAGAAATAGAATATTTCATCCCTTTGGTACACAGCTTTGCTTCTTGTTAAAGATCAATACTATTAAGCTATCTCAAAGTTGTTGGAATTGATAAATAGCACAGAGAATCTAAACAGTAAGGCTACCAAAGTAATTTTCCACATTATTTTATGGACACCACACCCCTGTGTATACAATGCTAGGGATCCATCATTAGTTACCATGTTTTATGAAGCACAAATAACTGCACAGCTGTTGTAATTTAGCAGAAGCCCTGCACTGTTCTTTTTAATTTTATTTTCTAATTACAGTTTATATTCAGTATTATTTTGTATTAGTTTCAGGTGTACAACAAGGTGATTAGGCAATCATATACTTTACAAACTATTCCCACAATATTTCTAGTACTTGCCTGGCACCATACATAGTTATTATATTATTGACTATATATAACCTATGCTGTACTTTATATCCCTGTGACTCTTTATAATTACCAATTTGTACTGTTTTTTGTTTTTTTTTAGCTTTTCATTGTTTATAAGGACTGAAGAGCATCTTAAAAATATTTTCTCCCATAACAAAATAGATCAATATCTAATTCTACTTATTCTACCCTGTGAGACATTTAAACTATTATTGTATGTTCTTTACTATATTTAACCTGAACTTATGCTAATTCTAGAATTTGTGAATATTGCACAATGACTTATAATTTAATATTTAAGTATATAATTTCTATTAATTTACTTTTCAATTATCTGAACTTTATATTAACTTTCTTTGAAATAAATTTATTTAGATACAGTATAAAGAAGGTTAGATTTGGAGTCATAAATACCAAGTCCAAATACCAAACTTGATGCATATTTCCTCTGTGCTCATGAATTTATCATTTAATGTCTCGGAGCATTATCTCTTATGATGTAAAGTAAGGATAATGCTACTGACCTCCATATTTCATAAGATTGCTATGAAAACTAAATGCACTGATGTATGTGAAAGCTCCTAGCAACAAAAGTATTTCACAAGATTGATACATTAATTTTTTATCTTATACCTGAAATATGCATGCACAGTGCTTCCACCAACATCCAATGTATCCTATGTTTCATTTCCTACCACCACCTGATCCAGATAAGCTAAACCATCATGTGACCTAATCTATTAAGAAGCTTCTTATTTCATAGATAGAAGTTATCCATGGGTCACATTGTGTAGCCATGGTATAAAATTTCAGCTATTGGTGCCCCTTTAAATCTTTGGTTGAAACATGTTACTAACAATTTGAGAGGGAATATTTTTACAAATTCAATTTTAACCCCAAATCATGTGAGCTGAGACTAGTTTTTAGCCTCCTCCTTTCTACATGTCTAAATAATTTGATGAAAAATTTAGATGTATTAAAGACCTGTTTGTACTACTGTGAACATGGAATGGTGTCTGAAAAATGAACCTGATGCAATTGACATCAAAAAGAATAAGTAAGCCCTGGCTGGTAGCACAGTGGATAAGGCGCCGGCCTGCGAACCCAAAGGTCGCAGGTTCGATTCCCCAGCCAGGGCACATAACCAGGTTGCAAACCAGGTCTCCAGTCAGGTCTGTGGCTGGAGGCAGGTGAAACGCAACCATACACTGATGTCTCTCTCCCTCTCTGCCTCTTTTCCTTCCCCTCTTTCTAAAAATAATGAAATAAAATATTAAAAAAAAAAAAAAAGAATAAGTAAACAAAATTTTTACTGCTCAAATTAAAGATATTAAGTAACTTCACCCTGAAGGCTAGTTTAGTTCCTTAGTGGCACATTGTGTACAGAGGCAGGAGTGTCAAAGATTAACTATTCCACAGGACTCATAGTAAGGTTTTTCTATGTTAAGGTTGGCCAAATGGCAATACCTCCCCCTTGACATTGTACAGACTTCAGTCATCTCTTCCATGATCTATGGCATGGAACAGTAGGGGTTAACCAAGGAGGCAGATCCAAACCTGCTACCTCAGGAAAATGTGGTCCTAGCCCTACCTCACATTTGGTGAGAATGGAATTTCATTGAGAAGGGCTCCTCAAAGCTGAGGAAGGGCTGAGACCTTCTCAAAGAAATGCTAACTTTCACACCCGTGTGTCTTTTGTCTGATGAATTAGGATGTCCTTTAAATCAGCAGCAGAGGCTCTGTTCTCCAGGCACTTGCCAAAAATATAAGCTTGAAATATCTTCTCAACATTGATTTAAGCCCATGGAAACAAACAATATTTCAGTAAGAAAGTGCCTAAAGGCCTTATATAGACATCCACATAATACATTCTTTTTGAAACAGTAACAAGAAAAACTTTATTTCACCTGATAAATTGCTATGTGTTTATTTTATGAGAGAAATAGAATTATAAAACACAGTGGCAAAGGTGTATGTAGAATATATTCAGTATTTATTGAATTATAAAAATTCAGACTATGACTTTAATTTAATTCCACTCCTTACTCTGTGCTGTTTTATTTTCATTCAAATATTGTACTTAAATGTAAACAGAAACAGCAAGAAAATAGGAAGGCCAAATATTAGATGGAATGACTATCTTAGAGCCTTATCTTTGTTCTTGGAATGATGTTTACCAGAATAATTACTATAACATCATGTCTGCTAATACAATATTATTGGAAAAGAAAACACTGGTCTGTGGTACTATAAGGGAGAACTGTGGCTTGCCAAAAAAGCTATAAATAAATAAATAATTAAAAGAATCTTTGGAAAGGGGTAATAATGTTTATATGGAAAGGATACATTCTTCTTATCATGTGGAAAGATAAAAGGCTAGTGCCTATGATATCAACTATTCATGATGCTTCTATAAAATCCACTGGAAAGTGAAAGAGGAAGTCTATGGATGACATTGTTAAACTTACATACTTAGAAGATTAGAACAAGTTCATGAAAGGGGCTGATCAAGCAGACAACTATTTGGTGAACAGCAGTATCATACAAAAAAGTTTAAAATGGTATAAAAAAGTTATATTATTTTTGATAACTTGTGGTTTATTTAAT
Source organism: Noctilio leporinus (assembly GCA_004026585.1). Taxonomy (NCBI): domain Eukaryota; kingdom Metazoa; phylum Chordata; class Mammalia; order Chiroptera; family Noctilionidae; genus Noctilio; species Noctilio leporinus. The sequence continues at coordinate 25,559 of PVIW01013530.1, forward strand.
GCACTCAAAATTTACTCTTCTTTTCCTTTTCTTCCTGGAAAAGCCCACAGGTTCTGGCTCCACCTGGACCAATCAAAAATCATAAAGGGGGAACACACAGCTAAAACCTTTCTTTATTAATATTGATTTCTCTTTGTCTTGTGACTTTCTCCCCTCTTCCTTTTTTTTTTTTTCCTCTTTCTTTCTTTCTCCTTTCTTTTCTCCCTGATAAAACCCACTGGTCCTGGCTCCACCTGGACCAAACAGAGACCATAAAGGATGAACAGACACCTAAAACTTTTCTTTATTAATATTGATTTCTCTTTCTCTTGTGACTTTCTCCCTTTTTTCCTTTCTTTCTTTTTCTTTTTCTTTTTTTTCTTTTTCTTCTGCTAAAAGCCCTCAGGTCCAGGCTCTATCTGGACCAGTCAGGGATTATTAAGGGAGAACAGCCATCTAAACCCTTTCATGTTATTATTATCATCATTTTTATTTCTTTTTTACTTCTGCAATTTTTTTTCGTTTGGTTTTGGTTTGATATTTTGTTTTCAGATTTTTTGTTTGTTTTTATTTTTGTTTTTTGTTTTTTGTTTTTAATTTTTGTTTTTGTTTCTGCTAAAAGCCCACAGGTCCAGAATACAACCAGACAGCCCAAATAAAGGACACATCAAAAACAGCAAGTGGAGAAAATCTGGGAGACAGCAACATTGAACTCCAAAAATCTCCTATCACAGAAGGGTGCTCAACTAAGTCAAGGAAGCAAAACAGGTTAACCCAAAGAAAGAACAAAAATAAATAAATAAAGAGCAAGCAAGAACAGACACCCAAAATGGGGAAAAAAGAATCAGTCCATCACCAAAAGGAAAGGGAGAATCCCCAGAAAGAACACAAAATGAAACAGAGGCACCTGGAATATCAGATAAGGAATTCAAAACAATGATGATAGAGAAGCTCAGTGAGCTCAGCCACATCAAAGAAAACTGTAAACAACTCCAGGAGAACTACAAAGAACTCCAGAGATATTACAAAGAACTCCAGGGAAATTACAAACAACTCCAGGGAAATTACAAAGAACTCCAGGGAAGTTAAAAGGAACTTACTGAGAACTACAACAGCATGAAAAAGGACATGGAAACTATCAATAAGTGCCAGGAGGAAATGAAGAATACAATTTCTGAATTGAAGAATACAGTAGAAGGAATCAACAGTAGGCTAGAGGAAGCAGAGGGCCGGATCAGCGAGTTGGAGGATAATGTAGACAAATACTCCAAGACAGTACAAGAGAATAAAAAAGTGCTGAACGAGACTGAAGAGGGGTTAAGAGAGCTGCAGGACAACATGAAACATAACAACATCCATATCATAGGGATACCAGAAGGAGAAGAGAAACAAGGAATGGAAAACCTGTTCAAAAAAGTCATGATAGAAAATTTCCCTAACATGATGAGTGAAAACATGAATCCAGTTCAGGAAGCACAGAGGGTCCCAATGAGGATCAACCC
>PVIW01013531.1:0-27034 GCA_004026585.1 Noctilio leporinus
CAACTGAAGGTCTATTCATTGTATTCATGTATCTGGTTCTGTTTTGCTTGTTGTTTGTTTTGTTCATTATTGTTCTGTAATGGGTGAGATCATATGGTATTTGTTTTTCACTGACTGGCTTATTTCACTAAGCATAATACTCTCCAGTTCCATCCATGTTGTTGCAAAAGGTGAGAGTACCTCCTTTCTTTCTGGAATGTGTAGTATTCCGTTGTGTAAATGTACCAAAGTTTTTTGATCCAATCATCCACTGATGGGTGCTTAGGCTGTTTCCAGCACTTGGCTATTGTAAATAGTGCTGTTATGAAGATAGAGGTACATAGATTCTTCTGAATTGGTGTTTTATGGTTCTTCATGAATTCCATTTTTAAATGAGTTGGTGAAGGAAGGCCTCATTGGGTAAGTGGAACTGAAGCAAAGCTCCAAAGGTAAGCAAGAGACCTGCAGATACCTGTAGGAAGGGTAGCCCAGGCAGAGGGAACTGTGCAAAAGCTCCGTGGCCTGACTGCATTTGGCATGTTAACAGAGCAGAAAGGAGCTGGAGAGGAGCAGCTAGGGTAGAGGGTGAAGGGAAGGTGGCAGTGGGCAAGGCGTGGAGGTCCCTGCAAGGACAGTGGTATTGCTATAGTGCAGGGTGAAAAGTTCCAGTGGCCACAGTCATCCTTTGGGTTAATATTTAAGGTTCCCACAACACTTCACAAAGAAACATCTTAGGGTTCCCCCAGAGCCTTCCTCCCCTCTGAGACTCCCAAGGGAAAAAAATGTTCTTAAAGCTGATTCAGAGATTCTGTCTGGACACAAACAAGCAAAACCCACAGGCCTTCCCCTCACAGGCCCTGCTCACCCAAGTCATGCTGAACAACTGGCGAGATAAACCTACTCCCCAGGCCTCCAAAAGGGCTTCTTTGGAGCTAAGTGGCATCGGGTAAGATCCCTTTGTAAAAGGCAAAGGAAAACCTTTAAAGTGTAAGGCTCTCACACCTGCTACTGTGTTCTGAGCACATGCTTAGACCGGCTCTACCAGCAGCCTAGGAGGAGATGCTATGATGCCCACCTTACAAATCAGAAAAACCAAGACCCTGAAGCACACGGGGCTCCCCTAAGGTGCAGTAAGCAGTGGAGCTGGGAATGTAGTTCTTTTTGACACAGAACCTTGTCCTCCTAACCACCCAGTGTCACCTCCCAAGGAGAGGCCAGATGTCACTAGGCAAGGGCTGAGTAGCCGCCTCTGGCTAACAAACAGATGATCAAAACTCTCTTCCCAGCTAGAGATGGCTTCTGTCACAGAGCTTCCCTGGCTCTGCTCACCCCTCCATGCCTTTTCCAAACTCCTAGCCTGCTCCCTCTCTCCTGGCCAGTCACACTGACACCTCAGGTCCCTGAGAATCCTCATGGGAGCTACAGAGATGCTGCACGTGGGCTCCAGGCACAGAGCTGGTGGCCACCTGACTAGTGCTGAAGGGACTGGGGCCAGTGACAAGAGACCAACAATTTTCTCTCTTCAAAAGAAAGACATTTTGATGCCTGGCAATGATCTGCACCTCAAATGCAGTGGCAGTTATGCTGGTACCTACATTTGTGTAAACTTGTCAAACAGTACACATCTAACAATGCATTTTACTCCATACCAGTTATGCCTCAATAAAGAAGAAAGGCACTTTCTGGACATAGCCAGATCCCATTAAGAAAGAGCCATTGCTCTCCCTAAAAGGAGGGTAGGAAATAGTTCAACTTAGACCACAAACAGCACATAATATCTCATTTCACTAAAAGGTGGGAGAGATCCCACTTAGGCCAATGGTCCTCCCAGGTAAGGCCATATCTTGTTAGTGTCCTTGCTAAAATTCTGATATTTAAAAACAAAACCTGTTTTATCTCATGTTCAGGAACCAAGGAGACTGGAGGATCAATGTCAGCAGGAGGGGAATATCTTGGGGCAACTCTAGCTCCCTGCGGGGCAGCAGCGCACAATGGGGCATGTGGCAGGGCAGGGCTGTCTCACCTTCCTATCCTTTCTCCATGCCTGCATCAGGCAACGCCTAACATCCCTACACAGGCCCTGGAATCTGATGGGGGCAGGGGCGTTGGGGGGGGTTGCTGAGAGAATTTCAGAGTTAATAAACTTTAATCTTCTAGCAAACACTATAATTAACATGCCCAAAGTACAGTTGCTTTGTAATTATATTGAAAAACAAAACCCAAACACTCAGCCCCATAAAGTTATTGTCAAACTTCTTAGTAGGTTTCTTAGTAACTAAATTCACTTACTCATTTGTTCTTGAAAAAGTATTTATTACTTCAATTTAAACTAATGCCATAATTATATAATGTGTGTTATTAATAAGACCACTCACCAATGAGGTTTAGTCATCTGGCCTCTTTGCCAAGATCCAGAACTAGACATTGTCAGCATGGAGCATTAATTAAATAAAATTTGTCCTAATAATTCTCTTTTTTTCGGAGGAGTTTCACTTCAAGAAAACTCGGAAGTGAGGCCCAATAGCTGATAGCTACTTGCTATGAGAATCAGTCAGGCTGTCTAGCTGGGAAGGGACAAGGGCTCACCCCAGTGACTCGTGACCTTGCAGAAAGACTTCAGGGAGGCCTGCAGTGCCCCTGCAGGAGAGAGTGCTGACCCCAAGCTCTGTTTCCCTAAGAACCAAGAACAGACCAAGATGTGGTGCAGGCCAAAGAACAAGCCACAGCAGAGATGCACCAGCTCGAAGGTCAAGAAAGAATGGGCAGCAATGAACCACCACCAGGCACAGTTCCTAAGTACAAAGTCTTACTGAGCACTTAGCATGTGCCAGGACTGGCAAAGCTCTTTGTATGTATTAACTCATTTAATCCACTGTGGGCAGGGATGATCATTTTTTCCCCATTTCACAAGTGAGGAGATTGTTGCACAAAAAGGATGAGTGGCTTGCCCAATGTCATGTAGCTAGAGAGGCAGAGGCAGATTCAACCCAGGCTGACTGCTCCTGAGTCCATGCCCCTAACCAGGGTGGAGAGGCAAACAACCAAACCTTTTGTATCTAGATTCTTCTGGGGTTCTTTGGCCACTTCCAGCCCTGTGGGGAAATAAGGTTGCCAGTCCAGGTTCCTACACATGGCTTGTTATTACTTATTATTAACAGACCACTTGCCAGGCACTCTGCCGGTTGCTTTACTCTTGTGGCTCAGAAATCCCCACTCCGGTTCCTTAGGCAAGGAAGCTGAAGCTCAGAGAAGTTGCCAAATGCATTAAGTAGCAGGGAGGGGAAGCAGCCCGTTATTGTATTAATTTTTGCATTTAATACAAAATTCAAGAGGTATAAAAATGGAGTGAGAAATACATCTCCCATCCCTTTCTTAAGTCATTGTGTCTCCCCCTCCCAAACAGCATTTTCTTATGCTCGAATACACACACATATTAGCTTGCTTTTGGACAGAGCAACACCACACCCCCATTCTTGCATTGCAGTTGTCAGCTAACAGTACCATGTGTTGGAACAATTGCCTCATAGTACATAAATAGTTTTCCATTAAATGTATGTAACATAATATACTAAACTAATTTGTTGAATATGGACATATGGCGATTTCTGCTATTACTAACAATACCACAATAAATCCTTGTACATTAAAAAAAATAAAAAGTCTACCTGTAGTGTTTGCTGCCCACACCTTTGCCACAAGGACCAGAAATCAGACCTGGCCAGCCCCACACCCTCCAGTCACGTGACCTAGAGCAAGTCCCTTCACTTCTCTGAGTCCCAGTTTCCTCATCAATAAGACAAGGATGATGCAAACACACGTGGAAAGGTTTCTGTGGGGATGATGTGAGCTGGTGCAGCTAAAGCACTTGTACAGTGCCCAGCATGGATGGAGGACTGCAGAGACAGGAGCCATTGCTCAGCGACACCTGTGCCTTGTGAGTTGCCTAAGTCACCTGGGTGACTGGGACACTCAGGCCCTGCCTCTGGCTTGGATTCTGGGCCTGGGGTTTGTCTTCAGTCAGATAATAGATCCTCTATATGTGTAAGCTTCTTCCCTTTTATAGGTAGCCAGTGAGTCTGAAAGAGCTAGAGTCTTCTGCAGGTGAAGACCTCTAGGCTCTCTGTCTACCCTCAGGTCTCTGGAATGGGCATGAAGAACAGAGCCTAGAGGCATCATCTGAGGAAGCATTGGATAGCTCCTACAAATATCCAAGGATCCCAAGCTCACTAGTGAAGCCCCAAAGGCCGCCCTGCTAAAGCTCCAGTCTCACACTTGACCCCTGCCCATGGTATAGCCATATGATTTTTCCTCTTCCCATTATCCCTCACCCAGCCTTCCAGCATGCTCTTCCTAGTCCCCTCCCTCCCAGAGCCCCTTGCTTGCCTACCTCCTAATAGTCTTCTAGGCCCTGCTTACACGTCACCATCGCCAGAAAGTTCTCCCTAACCACCTCGTCACAAGCTATGCAATCACTATCAAGAAAAAGATTATCCCTGAGGCTATAACAGGCCATGGCTGCAGGGAGAGGAAGCCTGACATCAGGAGTCAGCTTCACCCTGCATGAGAACACCCAACCCAAAGGGCAATATCTGCCTTCCCTCCAAGCACAGAGTGAGGTTTTGGAAGGAAAATATCTTTATGACTTTTGGGTAGCGTAGAACTTCTTAAATAGATAAGAAAAAGCTAAGCATATAAAAGATTAATAAATCTGACAAAACAATAAAGAACTTTTGTGCCAACAAAAGTCTGAAAGTTAGCTTTCAGACAGCTAACTGAAAGAAGATATTTGCAACACCTAACTTACAAAAGAAAAGGCTCAATTTTAAAAATGGGTAAAAAGTTAAAAACAATAAATAGGCATTTCATAAAAGAGAAAACAAAATAGTGCATAAAGATATGAAAAGATGCTCAACCCATCTGTTATCAGGAAAATGTATATTAAACTCATAGTCATTTACCATTTTCACATGAAAATCTTAAAATTAAAACACTACCAGGTGTTGGTGAGGTTGGGAGCTTTGAAAACTCTCATACATTGCAGATGGCAGTATAAATAAGTAGGAATGGAAAACAATTTGGAATGGCCTTATAAAGTGAAACATGCATAGATCCAAAGTCCAGCAATTCTTCACAGGAGAGACTCTCAAAAACTTTTGCACAAGAATGCCGAACGATAAATACAAGAATGTTCTTATTAACATTATTTGTAATAGCAAATATCTAGAAACAACCTACATGCCCATAACAACAAAATAGATAAGTCACATGATATTAGGCAGCAATAAAAATGATTGAATATACCTACCTCATCAAATGAGTGGATCTCAAAATCCTATTAATGAGTAAAAAATGCAATCACAAAAGCATACAAGAAAAGTTATTCCATGTATTTAAGTTTCACAAACAAGCCAACCTAAGCAATATGTATTTTGGTATTTCTTTTTTTTATCCTCACCTGATGGTATGTTTTATTAATTTAGAGAAACAAGAAAAGGGGGAGGGAGAGAGAAACATCAATGTGAGAGAGAAACATCAAACGGTTGTCTCCTGTACACACCCCAACTGGAAATCAAACCCAGAATTCATTAATGTATAGAATCATGCTCCAACAAACTGAACCATCCAGCCAGAGCTGTATTTTTTTATTTCTTTATATGACAAACTATAAGCAAATAAAAATAAAATTTAAAAAGCAAGGGAAGGGAGCAAAAAAGGGAGCAAAAAGGGGATGGATGTAATACAACAACAATAATTTTTTTAAAAAAAGAAGAAGAAAAAAAAAAAAAAGCAAGGAACTGGCCACCACACAATCAGGACAGGAGTTGTCCCCAAGGTAGAGCTCCCTTGCATTTTTTAAACTGGTATGAGTCCATAAGAGTTAATTTTATTATCATTCACTTAACATAATGTATTGCAATCATGTGCAGCCTTTGCACTCTTTAAATAATTTTAAAGTAGCACAGACAGTGGCAGTGAGCTTTTGTTTCTGTGGGACTCCAGCACCCAGTGATCCCAGGCCGGTCAGCTAACCCAGAGGCAGAGGAGAAGCTGCTAGAAGGAAAGAGCCCTGGGGTCCTGACTTCGCAGCACAGCCCTGTGCAACTTTTGCCAAATTACTCCACTCATCTTTTTCTTCCCCTAAAATGAGTATGTAGCAAAATAATTAAAATATACATGGTAGGAACTTGGTAAATATTTGTTGAATGAATGAGTCACTGATTTCTAAAATCCCATGACAACTCCACCACTCATTCAAAGTATTCACTAAGGAGGATTTGTGGCTGCACCTCCTAGCTGCACGCAAATGAATATCCCAGAATTTGACATGGCAAATCAGAAAGTTCTATGTTCTGTTCAATCTAGACTTTTGGTATTTTAATGTTACAGATTTTCTCTCCCAAATGTCAGCTTCTCTTTTATTTTCCCTTTCACTGTAAGAACAAGCATACATGTATTTTCAATGAAATTTCACCAAACGGCACATCTTGCATTTTATAAGCCACATACATACAAACTCCCCTCTCACTCCTCTGCCAAGTTCTGTCTCAGGGCCCAATGCTTTTGTTTTTCTGACCCATGACTCCTGACTCAAATGCCCAGTCCTCAGGCTCCACCCAGAGCCAGACATGTCTGAGCTTAAAGAAAGGCTCAGGGACAAATGAGGAAGAATCAAGCCTCCCCAGCAAGGCTGGGACCTTACTTATGACACACACTAAACTCACCAACCTCACCAGCTAGGGAATGCCAAGTCAATCCTACACCACCACCATCCTTCTGCCTGGCTAGAACAAGGGAGGAAAGCTGGAGTTTAGCGAGCCTCAGATTACATAAACAGGATGATGCCTTGACTGAGTAAATGAGCATTACAGTCAAAAAGAACCTCCTTGAAACCTGTGTTCCTCATCTGTTCCTCATCTGTAAAAAGCAGCAATTAGCCCCACCACAGGGAGTCATCAAGTGGCTTAAATGAAATAATAAATGTAAAGACACTTGCAGATCAGCATCCAAAAATGTTCTATCCCCAAACCACTTCTGTTTGACTTTGGATGAAATAAAACAGCCTTTACAGGCAACCTGACTTTAACTTGGCTTATTTGCAGCTCATGCTGCAGTGGTGGGGTGAGAAGTTCCGGGGACCCCACTTGTCTTGGGCATATCAGCAATGTAAATCCACCCAAGGCCCTCAGACAGGCCAATGCCAGCCATGCTGAGGGAGCACGCACACCCTGCACTCTTAGAGCTGAATGTGCTGCATCAAAAAGCATGTGGGTTTCCATCCCCTGGGCTCACCTACAGCCAAGGCATGTTGGAAAATGGGCCAGAGGCTGAGCTGTGCCTGACGGACAGAGCCAGGACAAACAGCTAGAGTTAGGCGGTTGAAGTTTTACACAGAATGTCTCAAGGAAAACCTTGGCTTCCAGTATTGTCAAATCATTAGGGCCAATGACCAAGACAAGAAAAGACAGGAGGTCCTGCATAGAATCCAGCGAAAGAGCTCTGGCCTCCAGAAAGTCTAAGGCCAAATGGGTCAGCACCCTGGACAGCAGCATTCAAATTTATGACAGCTTAGCACCATCCATCTTCTAGGTCGGAATCAGCAAATGCAGCAAATTGCAAATTGGTGCAGGTCCCTCCTCTGCCCCATGGAGGCCTCACAGAGCGCTCACAGCACTTTATTACAGCCTACACACAGCCTCAGAATTCCTCCCAACACAGCATTCAAGTCTGAACCAACTGCCTGCAGTGGTCCACCAGAGGAGAGCTATCAGCCATCCTTATGGAATTACTGATAAAAGGCAGTCATTTAAAACTTACTTCAACCCCACCAAAGGTTGCAACAGTAAGTGTTTGAAGAGAGGGGCAAACACACCTTTTGGTTTGATCGGAGGTTCAGGGTGAGAGAGGAAGGAGAGAAGTAGGAGAGAGTGTCTGCAGAATGGAACATGTTACCTAACCCATCTCCCTGTCTCAGAGATCAGACTATCCAGTGCCCTCATATCCCACCCACCCCACCCCTTTTCTATCTTGTCTTGTGCTAAATTTTTGTTTTGAAAACTCCATGTCCTCATATATGACTTAGTTCATTCACACAAGAAAAATTTCTTAGGCCTTACTCCATGCCAGGCCTCATGCTAAGCAGCAAGGACACAGAAGTGAACAGCACACCGCCCACTTTTCTGGAGCTAATAGCCTGGAGCGGGATTGCAGTGTTCATAAAGGTCGGCCCTCAGGACTATGTTGGGGCAAGCTGAGAGCAGGCCACAGAGAAGGAGGCATGTGTCTATGGCAGATGCGTAACCAAGGAGCCAGCTGCACAGGAAAGAGAGCAGGCTTGGATAGGCAGAGCTCAGGGCACCACTGTTCCTTGAGTACCTATTCTTGAGCTGAGTGGGGGTGAGGGGCATAAGAAGAAGAAAATACAGAGTTTAAGCAGGTGTCATTCAGTCTGCAGGAATTACAGGAGCCCAGACAGGGTGGGTAGGCTGGAGAGCTGATCCCTATACCTCCTGCGGTTAAGACTCCTACTAAAACTACCTTAAAGCCTTAGGGAGAACCAGGAATTGAAGGGTTTCTGTAAGTCAGAGCAGAGGGGAAGCAAAGGTGCTGGAAGAAGTGAGGTGGGAAGGACCTGCAGATAGCAGGCCCCAGCATCCTCCAGCCCTGGCCACGTCCACACCTGCCCACAGGCCAGCTTTAGAGTAGAACCAACATTGGGGTTGACCCACCAACACAAAGGCTTCTCAGAAGAAGGCTGGCCCCCTGAGAGATGCCCTGTGGGCTACGCAGGGCTGTGACATGGTCTCCAGCTCCTCCCAGGGCCAGAGACTAAGAGGGGATGGGAAGGAGAGGCCGGATCCTGGACAGAGTCTAGTTCCAGTGCCAGCATCTCAGGCTGCCCTGTCCCCAGCACCACCTCATGTTTATTTCAGCACAGTATCTGCTCCTTCAATTCCTCCTGGAAGTCTCCAAATAGCATATTTGCTCAAGAGCTGAGGAAAACACTCCAATCCTAGAGCAGCAGAGTACTTAGGCAAATTTAAACATATGCCGGTTTCTCATCTCAGTTACATTCTTGGCAAAGGAATTATTTCACCAAGAGACAAAGCAGGATTTTCAAGGGCCCACCCATTCAACAATGGCCTCAGCTATGGGGCTGCCAACCCTCACCAGTCCCCCATACCCTTTAAAGACACATGTGGATGGCCATGACTATAAGAAGGTAGCATGCGGCTCCTTGTGAGGACACTGCTCTGCATCCTGACTATGGGGCCTCATGAATCTACACATTATAAAATTGCAGAAAAGTGAATATACATACCCAACTGCATATAAGCTGGGACTATGAAAAAGATCTATGGATAGTCAAGGTCAAATCCTGCTTATGATATGATATGACAGTTATGCACAATGCTGTTACTGGGGAACTTAGGTAAAGGCCGCAAGGGACCGCTCTGTATTATTTCTCATTATTGCATGTAAATCTCTATCTCAGAGAAAGGTTTAAGAAAAAACACATAATGTGGAAATCATCTTATCTTAGAACTAGTCTGTTTTTACACAGCCATAAGAAAAGCTGAAGCTATTTCTCCAAAGCCCATTTTCCTGGTTTTCTAATAAGCAAATTATGATTTTCTTCATGTGGCAGGTATTCAAAGAAGCCATGTCCAGCTATTCCCAGTGTCCCAGGACCCATACAACTCCAGCCTGGGTCCATGGCACTGGGGGTGTCCCTCCTCCTAACACCCTGGCCTGAGGACCTAAGACAAAGGGCAGATCAGGGTGGAGGGAGAAAGGTGCTGGGAAGGCCGAGCAGTCAACCATTCAGCATGAAGGGCAATCTTTGGAGGAGAGGCTTCTGAGAGGACCCTTGCTCACTGGCCTCCAGCACCGCCTGCATGCAACCTTCGGATCCCTGCCAGCAGTTTATTAATATTTTATTGAAAACTCTAAGATGATTCAAATTTCAGCTGTCATGATAAGGTGGTGTTGCTAGGCAACTTTAGTACCTGCCTATGGATCTGTTTTCACAGCTCTTCCCCGACTCAGGGAGCTCCAGGTTGGGCCTTACCACCTGAGGCCCACTCAGCTCAGACCACCACCACCTTCCACACCTTCCACACCTGCTCCAAAGTGCTAGCTGCCATGCATACAGGTCTCCCAGTGCCCAGTTTTGCCTCCATCAGAACCCCAGAGCAGCCCCAGACCCCCTCAACTCACCATACTCACTGTCGTAGAACATGACAAACTTCTGCCAGCACAGTTCTGTCACCAGCCTGAGCATGACATCGTTGAGGCGCACTGGTGGTCTTGAGGCCAGTGTGTAGGCCTCACCATCAGGACTGGGGTTCAGGTGGCAGGCAGTGCGTGGTGACCCCCCTGGGTTGCGCTGGACAAAGAGGTGCGGGATATGCATCGCATCTGTGAGGGATTGCAGGGCATTGGCAGATGAACAGCCAGTGGATGTGACCAAAGCCAAAATCCCCTGGGTCATGAGGTCACAGGCTGAAAAGAGAGGGGAGAGAGAAGAAGGGGTCAGCATGGGAGTGATGCTGCACTGGCTGTGATCCACACAGCCCATGCCTGGCAGCACATGCCTGGGCTCCAAGAAATGTTGCTTCCCTCCAAGGACCAAGACCCCATCTCAGAACATGCCAGCAGCTCTCAGATACACAGTCTCACTGATGACCTCAATGATCTTATCAGTTTGATGTCCTCATGCCCATTCAACAGATAAGAAAACAAAGGTTAGGAAAGGCAAAATTATTTACCCTGGGATACTCAAGGTTGGGGGTTGGGGGTGAGGAAGGGTAGCAGAATAGGGATCCAGCCCACATCTGCTTGAGACACCCAGCAGCATCACTAAATTATCAATCTTGTCTCCTACTTGGGCTGTGAACTCCTTGAGTTAAGAACTCATCTTTTTGATCTGTGTACCGCCAAGGCCAAGCCCAGACCAGGAAAAATGTTTCATGCTCTTCGATTGTTGGCTGAACCAAACTGATTAGGACTAAAGGGAATCAATTACATCGGAAAACCGGGAGGCACTTAGCTCAGAGGACCAGGTTGTTGGTAACAAAAGAGAGAGAGACCAAGTCCACTTTATTCACATCATAAAAATACTGGGCCAAACCCAGGATGAAGCAGTAGGTTGCAGAAGCCCAGGATTATTCAAAAGCCACTTGACAAAGAAAGCTGCTCCCTATTGAGGGCATCACTGCAGCTCAGAGGAGGGACACAGGGTGGTAGGTACCAGCAGCTCTTTCCTGGGCTGCAGCACTGGCCTTTTTAAGTCATCCAGCAACTACAGGGGACACCACATGTAGCCACACACCTACACCTTTTGGGGACATCAGGCCAATTAATAGAAAAATATACCTCACAATACTGAACCCCACTGCACTAGTTTTGAAGCTACATTTATTAATAATGCTTCATGTGACGGCAAAAATGTGGGAAAGCAGCTGCAGTTTCAAAACACAGCCTGTGAATGTCAGCAGGCAATCTGCTGCAGACAGCCGACTTTTGAACAACTTTGACAATGCGGTTCTTTCGGTTGAGAGCCCTTAGTTTTATATAATGCCTCAGACAAGGTAGGGGGAAGGAGCCCAAAAGCAGGGAAGACACCCAAAAAAACAAGGTGGTGGGAGGCTGGGACATGAAGGAAAGGGAAGACCACCTCCCTGCTATCATATAGCTGCTCCCCATCTGAATACGCTCACATTGCACACTCAGGACAGTAATTAAAATGCCACAGTCCTCCCTGTTGACCCTTGGCCTCCACACATGAAGGGGAATGGGGATGGTTAAACAAGAAGCTCTCTGAAGTCTCTCTTGGGAATCATTCACCCTCACCCAGGCTTTACACCTTGGAGCTCTCTCCTAAATAGAAATCCAATTGTGGTGGCTCCCAAAGAGCCTTGGGGATAGAGCCAAACCCCTTAGAGCAGTCCTGCGGGGCCCGAGAAGACACGCAGCCTTATATCACTCACACAGCCCTGCCCACTCTGCCCCACCAATTTCTCAGCCTTTCGCCCTTGGAATCTGCCATGTTTTCCATTGCCTCTCAAACCTCAAAGACTCAAATTCTACAATCTCAGACTGGCTAGGGACCCCTTGTCCAGTGCCCCCTCTGCACCCCACACTTCCCTACTCTTTCTCTCCTACATGACTGCAAACTCCAGGGGGCAAGTGTCATGCCCATTCTGCTCACCATCCTTCCCCAGACACACACCATTGTCAGCACATTAACAGTCAGTAAAGGCTGGTGCAAAAGTGCCATAAACCTGTATGGTTTCATGCTTTCTGGCCAATAATTCCACCTTGGGCACCTATCCAAACTACAGAAATGGCTTTAGATCCAAAAACAGTCAAAGGACACTTATCCATGCTCTGGAAATGTTGCTAACAATATAAAAGACACAAATAGGTGAGTTATATGAAAATGTTCCATTTGCTGAAAACATATGCAGCCTTTAAAACTATGCATGAAGATACTATAACAACATAGGAAAGTGTTTGTCGTAAAAGTTATATGAAACTAATACACAAGTGTATGTATTTTATAACATCAAATAAATAAAGACCAGAAGGAAATCCTGCAAAGTATTAAAAGTGATCACGTTTTAAAAGAGGCCTAGAAATGCTTTTCCTTTTTTTCTGTATTTTGCTAAAATTTCATTTCATGAACAGATAACTCCTTTAGCAAAGGAAAATAATCCTCCACTAACAAATAAGTATGAAGCTATATAAGAAGAGGGACCATTTTGTGAGACTTTTCTCTGTGCCAACTATTCTATCAAGTACTTTACACACATGAATTCACATTATTCTCATGACATCTGTATAGTGCAGGTGTCACTGCATCCATTTTCCAAACATTAAATTATAAGGCCACCCAACCGATAAGGGGCAGGGCTGGACTAAGATGCCATCTGATCTACAAAAACTTCTGAGACATGGCTAAGTGACCAAACCAGGACAGGGAACTGTACCCTCACCAGGATCACAATCAGGTGATTGCCCACGAAAAAGGCAAGAAAAAACACTAAAGGCTAAGGTGCTATGATAAAAGGATTTCTCTTTCCTCTCTTGCACATACTCTTTTTAATGATAATATATTGCACTTCTAACTTTACAAAAAGTAAACTTACAAAATAAACTGTACATCATTGAGGCATAATGTTATACAGGAACTCCAGCCCTGGTCCCAGTTCAGGACACAAGCCAAAATGCCCTTTTTGTGGCCACCATTGGGTACCAGCTACCTGTTGCCCACCCTGCCCAGGTGGTTCCTCCCAGGACATCATTTGACTTCTGATGGCAAACCCTGCCCCCATTTCAATACACTGGGTCCTAAAGTCACTTACCCTTTCTGAGCTTCAATTTTCCTATGTAGGCATGCACCCTGCTCCTCTCAGGGACTGTTCTTTACCTCCTACCTATTTCATACACACACTTAGCATACCCCTATTTGCAAACCCTGCACTCAGCTCTAGTGGTGAGAGGACAAAAAGCAGGATGACCAGTGGCAGGTGAGCATTTTTTTTTTTTTGTATGTATTAGTTTTTATTGCTGATATGACAAATTGCCACCAAGTTAGTGACTTCAAACAATTCCAACTTATCTGGAGATCCGAAGTCTGAAATGTATCTGAAGTCTGAAATGTAGATACTTGATCAAGTATCTGCAGAACTGGAGGCTCTAGGGGAGAATCCACCTGTTCTTGGTCTTTTACAGCTTCTAGAGGTTGCCTACATTTTTTTGGATTGCAGCCACATCACTCTGATCTCTGCTTCAGTCATCACATCTCCTTCTCTGCCTTCCATTTTTTAATTTAATTTTATTGTTGCTGTATTACATCCATCCCCTTTTTACTCCCCTCTGTCCCCTTCCAGGGGGGCATCTTTAATCTACCAAGTAGGTAGATCCCACAATTCAGCCTGTGAGAAAAGAGAGGGGAAGCTCCCTGGGGTCCAGAGGAGGGTGAACTTATGTGAGGTTGGCACCTGGGTCTCAAAGGAAGAGAAAGATTTAGATAGCAGAGATGGGGACAGTAATGTGATATGGGTGCAGTATGAAGACACAGGGCCAGGCAGCAGGAGTGTGCTCAGGGAATAGACAAGTATCTGACTGGTCACCCTGCCCTAGTCCTGCTGGCAGCCAGAGACACCAGCTCCCTGGCTGAGCCTGGGTTGGCAAGAACAGCCAAAATAGTTCTGGAATCTCATGGTTCCAGTCTGGGTTGCTCTAGTTAGCAGTCATCTGACTATGGCATGTCTCCTTTGTGAGCCTCTGGTTTCTATTAAATGAGGATAAGAATCTCTACCCAGCAGAGCTAAGATAGCATCAACTTACCACCTTATCGTGGACCACAAGTGCCAACCCCATGCTGGGCACAAGAAATATGCCAAATAGATGTGAGTTTCCTGTCCCTCTCCTGAGCACTCCCACCTCCCCATCAATTTCCTCATCCAAGCATGCTCAAGATCCCAAGAAGCAGAAGTTACAACAGAGGGTAACCATATCCCTGCAGCTGACAGCCCTCCCCTCAGAGATGGGCACCACCAGCCCACCCTCTGATGGCTACCTGCAGCTGCGCGCAAGCTCCTCAAGCCTCCAGCCTTGGTGACAGGGTGGGTAATTAGGGCTGGAAGCCTCTCCCAGGGACTAATGGAGAGGCCCGATGCAAGTCAATTTCCAATCCTCTGTGAATGGCCTGCTAATTGGGGCAATGTTGAAATGATGGTTTTTTAGAGGCTCCTAACATAAAAATAATAAGATCAAAATACATCAGATCAAAGCCAAATCAGCTCTTAGCTTAGTCAAGATTGTGTGCTCATTTCCAGGACAGGACGTTATACAACTCATGCCACAGCTGTAAAGAGAGATGTTAGACCCCAGTGCAGGGTCCCATAGCCTGGGTCTAAAGCTGGGCCCTGCCATGGATACTCATGGGACCTTGGGTGAGGGGCCAGGCCTCTGAGTCTTCTCTGTCCAGTAAAGATAATGGCACCCACTTCACAGGGCTGTTGTGCACATCCTGCGAAAGGTCTATATATATGATGAGCCATTCACACAACTAGGCACGTGTAGGAATATAGAAGTCACCACTGTTACTTGCCTCTCCAGCCCAGAGGTATTTCCGCAACTCACTAGAAGATAACAGCTTTTGTTATAATTCTTTACCTCTCATATCATATGATCATAAGGCTGATCTCTCTTGATTATAACAATGCAGACAGATGAGTTGATAAAGGCTCCCTGACAATGGCTCAAAAGCTGGGAAAGTAAGAAGCAGAGACGAATATAATGTGCAGCTTGGAGTCCCCTTACATGAGCTTGGTGGCCAAAGAAACCAGAGGTTCGCTCAGCAGCTTCCCAGAAATTAGATGGAAAGAGGTTGCTCAGAGGTCAGGGTTGAGACCAGGACAGGGGTTTCCTGGGGCTCAACCAGCATCCTCAGACTGCCCCACGATCACATTCCCACCAGTTTCCTTGCTCTTCTAGGCCTCTCCACACACAGGACTCTCAGGGCGAGCCGTGTCAGGCACAGCACTGGCCACATCACACAACAGATGGGATCTCCATAACATATTGTCTGATCCCCTGGTGAAGCACAGAGAGGGCTGGTTGCATGGCTGGTGCCAGACAGCCAGAGAGCACATGGCACATAGAGCCTCAGAACCAGACCACCAGGTACCTCTATAGCCAGTCCCAGGAAGACCGAGTAGCCAGCAGGGGATAGAGCCCAGGATCTGTGGGGATCCTAGCTAAGCTTCTCCTCAATGGACACTCTTGGGGCAACTCCATACTTAGCACTGGTTCTAGGGAAGAAGCTCAAAAGTAGAAACAAAGATCCTCTTCTATGGGGGCAAATCTTCAGCTAAAATCACTGGATGCCTACAAGTGAGTGCTGCAGATAAGAAAAGTGCCCCCAGACATTGAGGTCACTCTGGCACTACTGCTGATTCGTGACCAGTCTTATTGACCCCAGAAAATTCTAGGGCCAAGGCCTAAGAAAAATATACCATAAAAGGTTTGCACTAAAAAAGATGTACAATTTCTGGTGCCACCACCTGATAGTGACACTGGCCACAACCAACCCAGCCCTCCCCTCCACCACATGCCCTGAACTCATCGAGTCCCAGGGCATATGCCTACCTTCTCCTCCTGTGGTCCCTGAATAGGAGAGATACACCCATACAGACTCTGCTACTCTATGGCCACAATGTCTCTCAAACATCCTGTGCTATCAAATAGCCTTTGGGTAGTCAGAATGATAGGACTTTTCCAGATGGACAAGGCATGAGAGGACACTCCACCTGGACACACAAGAAGCCTATAGTAGAGGTGCCCTAAACCCCAAGAAGCCTGGCGAGGCTTCACTGTTCTTATCAGGAAGTGGACGGGAGAGCAAGGCTCCGGACGGCCACAGGCTCAGCCCTGCCCTAAGGAAGGAATGGCCTCTCTCGGAGGGGTTCCAGCAGGCCAATCCAGGCACACCAGCTGCCTGTCCCACAAGTGGGGCTCTCAATGATACCTCGTTACTGCAAATAATTGTAACAGCCATAGCACTCAACCTCTCCTGACACCCTCATTACCTGTGCCCTTCCCCTCCTCCTTTAAGTCGACACCAGCTTTATTAATATTTCAATTCTAATGGCTATGCTTTAAATTAAGGTAGCATTTATAAATTCTTTATAGTCAATGAATAATTGACCAAATTTAGTATTGTCATAACTCAGAGTAAATTATTGATCTATAGAGAATAAATGTTTTTCCATGTTTTATTAAGCTGTTTAAAAGATAAACAAAACTATAAAATGGGGGGAAATGAGTGGCAGAGTCATACAAAGGCCACTCACTATGAAGTGGTGCCCCTGAGGCTGCCCTCCCACTGGAGCACAGGGCATTCTGACAAGCATCCTGTCCTCCAGACCTCTGCTTGAGCAACCCTCCCACCCGCTTCTTCCGGCCCTCACTCCTGTCCCTTGCTCAATTTAGTTTTTGTCCATTGGTCTTTATAGTCACTCTTTTGCAGACCCCCTCAATTCCCTTCTCTCTCCTACATAGCCCAGCTGGTAAAATTCCAACCCAGGATCAGCCTGCAGTGGGTCAACCTGCCCAATCACTTCTCAGTGTCCGGAAATAATGAGAGAAGAATCACAGTCAGTTGGCAGCACGGTGCCCCTTGCCCAGCTGCCCCACTAACCTCAACAGGGCTCTCCACCTGCCCTTCATCTTGCACGTCTCCCCACCTCCCTTTCCATCCTCCTCAACAATCCTGGGCTTCTCTCCCCCTAGTTCAACTAACGGCCTTGCTCAGTCTCACAGATAAAAATAGAAGCCATTTGGGGGGAATGGGTGGGTGGGGAGGGGGACAGAGGGGAGCAAAAAGGGGATGGATGTAATACAACAACAATAAAATTAAAAAAAAAAAAATAGAAGCCATCATCGTAAGGAATTTGCCCCACTTCTTACCACCAGATCCTCCAACCTATCTGCTAACAGTTGAGGAAAAAAGCTTCTCTCGTCTTAGGCAAGCCCGGGCTCATGAGTCCTGGGTGCCCCATCCCTTTAAAAGTTAACCCACAGCCCTGCAATCCTGTAGTTATTGACCCAGCCCACAACCCTCCCTGGGCTCCTGACCCCCAGGCTCTGGGTCTCCCATGGTTAAGTCCACTAGCAACTCAAATTTAGTGTGTCAACATCGAGCTTCCTAAGTGTGATCCTGTCCCCATTAGTCTACCAATCTCAGCGGAAAAGTGCCCCATCTACCCACTTGCTCTTCACCCTTCTCTCTCCCTGACTCTGCACCCAAGTCATCACCAAATCCTGGATGTTTTATCTCCAAACTATATCTCAAGTCTGTCAATTTTCCTCCATCTCCACTGTTACCACATTTGTCTAAACCACTATCACCTCCCCGCTGGACCTCCCCCCAGTACACATGCCACCTGTTCTACACACAGCAGTGGAGCAGCTTTCATGAGATGCCCACCAGACTGTGCCACCCCTGCCTAAAATCCACGTTTGCTTCCCATTGTGCTTAAAATAAAACCCAGACCCTCACCCGCGCCTGCAAGGACCTGCCTAATCCCACCCATGGCATGTGCTGGGGAAGACCGGCTGTAGTGCACTAGCTTACACACTCCAAGTTCCTGCCACTTCTGGGTCTCCTCACACCTTCACCTCCACCTGCAAGTGTTCCTCCCACATCTGTCTGGCTAACTCTCCTCATTCTATGCTTTTGTAGGTAACTGCCATTCCCTCAAGAGAACCTTCTGTGACCCCCATCTTCCCTCATCATATCTGGCCTGCACAGCACTCACTCATGTTTGCAATTGTGGACTATGTTGTCACTGCTGCCAGTTGTGTCTCCTTGAACCATAAACCCATGAGCAGAAGCACCTGTGTACTGCTTATCCTCCCCATCCCCAGCCCAGCACTCAACTTGGTATTGCAATTGTGTAGCAATTAACAATGTAATTAATAATCCTAACAACTGCAATAATAAGCACTGTTGGTGTCCATATTTCAGGGGAGAGACACAGTTTTCAAACTTTCCAAGATCCTCAGATGCTCATCCTCCCAAAAGTGAAGCCATATACCACAATTTGAAGAAGAGGAGTTTCATAAAGCCAACCTTCTACTCTAGAAAAGATTTCACCCAGAGTTTAGAGGATACCAAGGAGACAGTGAGCCCGAGGCCTGGCTCGAGCAGTGGGATGTGGGCAGGTGTCTCTCATGGAATATCTCCAGGCTGGGAGGTCCCATATCCCACTAGCCTCACAGTCAGCCAAGCCCAGGGATGCCAATGGTCCAAAGGGTCCCACTGTAGCCAGGGATAGGAGGACAGCTGTTATAGGCAGGATGCATGGAGCCAAGCAGGAGGGTAGGGAAGAACTGGGGAGCCATGCTGATCTCTGGAGCCTCATCCTTATGCCAATTGATGAATCAAAACTGATTCCCTGCTCCTGCAGAGTAGAAATGCAGGGAACACTCCCTGGGTGGGATCTTGCTGGCTCATTTATAGTTTTCCCTGCTCCTTGTTTCACTGCTTCACCAACAGCATGCCAGGCTTCCAGGTCAGAAGTCACACACAAACCTACACACTATGAAAAGAAATCAGGACACATGAAGAACCCCAAAAGTAACTGCACACCCATCTGGGCTGCAGCCCTGAGCCCAGGTGTCTCTTCCTGGGCCCCCTGCCTACCTGCCTCTGAATGCTGCTCCCTAAGTCTGCCCACATTCCTTAGAAGTTCACTGATCTCCATGCTCCCAGCTCTTCTTCCACCAACCTGCTCTACAGACCAAAGTTCAACACCACATATGCCCTCCAAATATCTGCCATACTCCCCACTGCCTGGGAGTCAATTTGTGACATTCCCCCACCATGCCTCAACCCCACACACCAGGAGGCACTGATCTATTTCCCAACCTTCACATGCCCCACACTCTCTGTTCATGTTACCACACACATAGGCTATGCCCTCTCTCCCTGGTGGCCTGACTGCCCCAAAGGGACCAAGTTGCATGTCTGTGCCTGGGCTCCCAGTCTCTATCCTGGACTGAAAGCTGACCCGCGGATGCCTGCCTGCTGAGCACTCAGCACCCCTGCCCCTCCCTAGACACACACACACATACACACATGCACACACACCAGGGGTTAGTATATCACCTCTCAGCCAGTGCCCCTTCCAGAAAACATTGGAGGGTGTGGAAACAGCTAAACTCCAGCTCTAAGCCCAGCCCCAAGACCTTCCACTAATTCTTCAGCTTGGCCTGCCTGCCAGCAGGCTTCCAGAAGTCAACTGCTAAGCTCCATGGTGCACAGCAGGGGTCCTGGAACTTCTAATGCATCAAGCTTAAATCTGCACCTGCGTTCCCCAGCTGGGCTCACACTGCTGTCCCTTCATCATCATCCAGGCCCAGCTCAAGTGCCTCTTCCTCTCTAGAGGCCTTTTCACCCAGTTAGGACAACACAGGCTACACCCCTGCTTTGTGCATGACTGCAGCTCAGTGTCATTGTTTGTTTGTGGGTTTCTGTCACCCTTTGGACTGAGCTCCCTCCCTAAGGGTCTCTGTTCCTAGCACCCACCCTGGGACTGGACAGCCAGGTACATCGGAAGAGTAGGCAACAATAAGACAATGTGAGATGAACATGATGCTAGCCCCAGTCCTTCCCCCATTGCCGCGGCAGCCTGAGATGGCTGGTCCCACCAGGCAAACCTTAGGCAATGGGTTATCATTACCACCCTGTGGGTCTGTCTCTAGGGTGAGCATCCATGGGGACACACACACACGCACCTCATTCCCCCTCCAGCAGCCTGGGAAGACTGAGCATGAGTAGGTCCAACCCTCTGTTCCCTCCAGCCTGTCACCTGGTAAGGACTGGACTAAAGAACTAACCTGCAGCACTCTTACTAGGCAGGGATAGCCCACGCTCAAGGGGAGGATGCCACCACTGAACCTCCAGCTTCTGGGCTCTACTAACCCAGGGGAGCTCCCACACCATCTTGCCACCTTCCCTGATTCCATGGCTGTGAGAGTTACACCCACTTCCCAGTACACAATGTTCCTCAAATGAGGTTTTTGGGCTGCAAACATCTCTTCTAGTACCATCCCTCCATAGCTTGGCCCAGCCTACTTGTCCACCCCCTTGCTCTGCCATCCAGCCTCATGCCTTGCAGCCAAGCCCAGAGATATGACCAGAGAGGGGCAGCCCCTTCATACTCCCTCGAACCTCCTCAGACCCCTCCTCACCGACCTCATCACATGACATTGGTACGAGGGCAAGACGGGGAAGCTGGAACAAGGCCAGGGACTGGTGGTGGCCAGTGGACCTGTTACACCATCCAGGTCCTGTGTTCTTCGAATCCTTGTCATGGTTCTTATGTGGAGAAGTCCAAGCAGGCTGGCTTGGAGAAGTCCAACCACAGCTGACTGAAAAAATGGTAGGGGGAAATTGGCCCCACAAATTCCTGATGTATCTCTTACAAACTTCTGTCCATCCAGCCACTGATGCTCCCCCAGTGAGGGGCAATCATGAAATCCAAGCCCCATCATGTCACCTGGCATCCAGGAGCCAGGGCTGGCCATTTGTCAGAACATCAGTGTTTTACTTGTACAAATGGGAGGAGGGCAGGAAAAAGCAGGTATAGCACCTGCATCACACACAAATATGAAACTGCAGACTCTGGCACAAAATACATATCGAATCAATTCTAAGATGTTAATTCCTCCACCTTGGGAAGCATCCACTCATTTATTCATCATTCATTCCCTTATCAAGTGGTTAACCTCCTCCTTTCCAGCCTCTTTTAAACTGAAACCCATATTAGTGCAGAGGATGTCCAATCACCCATAGGAGAAGGTGGCAGACTGCTATCTAGCCCTCTGGGCACTGAAACTGAGAGGAATACAGTACTCATTCCCTCAGAGAAACATGGAACAGCCCAGTGGTCAGAGGACAGGTTCTGATGCTGAACTGCCTGGACTTGGACCCCTGCTCTGAGTCTTAGAGCTACATTCGCCTATGGGCAACTCATACCTGCTCCTTGCCCTTCCTTGGAAATGGGCTTACCACAGTGATTTCAAATATAATCAATACAGTGGACCATAGAACAACATAGTCTGAACAGCATGGGTCCACTTACATGTGGCTTATTTTTCATTTACAATTAATATTTATTAATGTCTATAGAATAGTGATGTTATATTAGTGGAAACAGTGTGGTACAATAAGAGAATACTGGATTCAAAGCCAAAGTAAGGCAATTATTCCTTCTTTTCTTTTTCATTCCTTACCCAAGAATATGTCTATTGATTTTAAAAAGAGAAAACATAATGGGAGGGGAAAGAGAGAAACAGTGATGTGAGAGAGAAACACCAGTCAGTTGCCTCCCATATACACTCCAATCAGGGATGGAAAAGAACCAGGTATGTGCCCTGACCAGGGATCAAACCTGCAACCTTTCGGTATATAGGCTGATGCTCCACCAACTGAGCCACCTAGCCAGGGCATGGATTTTCTTCAATAAATACCTGTTCTGTTTTCAACCCACAGTTGGGAACTCACAAACACAGAGGGCCAACTGTATGCACTGACCTACACTATTTCAAAAAGGGGACTTGAGAGTCCTTAGTTTGGTGACTCACAGGAGTCCTGGAACCAGTCTTAGAACTATTAAGTTTTAGGGGAGTCAAATATATTGATTTTCAACCACATAAGGGGTTGGCACCCCTAAACATTGTGTTGTTCAGGGTCAACTATACATTTAATCAAGAAAAAAGCAGGGGAAAAATACATAGTGCCAACCTTGTAAGATACTAATGAGAATCAAATAAGCTATAACCCAGGAAACACTTTAGCCACCACTGATAAGTGCAGCTAACCAATGACCTATTGCACAAGCAATGAACTAAGACCAGAGAAAAATGCAGCCCACCCACATACAAAAGCACAGGGAAACACAGAACCAGGCCAGGGAAGCAAGGCTAGGCTGATTATTAGTGCTAGGCATGCCCAAGGCCATCCTCTGCCCAGTGTGTTCAGGGAGCAGCTCTGCTGATGAGGGGTGAGAGAGACCAACACCCAGCCTTAAGTCAACCTGCCAAAGCCCACTGTTTTCTAACAGATCATCATCCTTACAGCCATCACACCACCAGCCTCCAAAATTGTAGAGAGGGTGCAATTTTTAGAGGCAGCTCCCCTGTGAGGTGGCCACCACCTAAGGCTCTATTAAGAACATAAAAGGGGGTGGTGCAGGTGCTGACCCAACCCCCAAAAGCAGTTTCCCCAGACAGCCAACCCTGTGTCCCAAGGAGATGAAGGCAAAGCCCTCAGGATACAGGTGTGGCCACACCACCCTGACCATTCAGGCCAGTCCTGCTCAGCCCAGTTCAGAGATGGCTCACACTGAGCACTTCGAGAAAGAGCCCTACTGGCCCAAGGACATTACCCATCCCAGCACTCAGGTGCTTTGGTTCAGATGGAAAGAGAAATCAGAAATTTCCTGCAATCTGCAGGAATGAAAAGGGACCTCTACCAGTGATAATGAAAATTTTCACAGTAGTACATGCTTGGAGAAAATCGAATAACAATACAATAAAATTCACAAACCAGAGAGAAACTTAAAGAAACCTGACGGGTGGGGCTCAATTTTGCCATTGGCACCTTTCCAGCCACTAGAGGACTGCCTGGGAGCCAAGTCCTCCCCACCAGGTAATTAAATAACCCCCAGAGCCCACCATAAATCTCTCCAAGCACCTAATGAAGGTCCATTCTGGAAATATGGAGATGATGCAGACCTGACCCCAGGTTTGAAAAATGCCATCTGGAGGGGGAGCTGGGGCAGGGCCAGGATGTGGCCCACTGTCCACAGAAGGATGTCATCAGGTAGGAGGAGTGTGGACAGGTGGTCATGTGGCCCAGGGGGCCAAGGGGGCCACACAGAGCAGCAAGTGCTGGGGCAGAACATAGATAAAGAAGGGATCATAAAAAAGGGCAACAAAGTTAGCAGTACGGCATGAGCTAAGGCATTCCTGGATCTGCCAGGAGTGGGCCTCTCATGCTGGAGGAAGGGAGACATAGGAGGGTGGGTTCACAGTAGACTGCTTGTCTACTCAGATGAGGGTCTTTGTTTAGAGCCCATGAGCACCATGGAGGCTTGGAGGGCTCCTGAGCACAGGTGAGATCTGCTCCCAGCTTGCCTTTAGAAAGGTGTCCCCAGTGAGGACACATCAAGAGGACAGGGGGCCTAAGCTGCCTCCTCCTGCCCTTCACACTGGGAGGGCCTACAGCAGGGAGGGCAGGGGCAGGAGACAGTGAGGACAGTCAGGGGGGCCATGGTCAGCCATGGGACAAAGTCAGCTAAAAGCAGAGAGTAGGGAACAGGTAAGTGGGTGGATCTAGGAGTCCAGGCCCCACCCCAGAGTCAACAGGACTGAGAAGGGACACCTATCACCTGGTGACACATGCCAACCCCACACACCATCACCAGGCATCCTCCACAAGCCTAGGATGAGGTCAACATGCCCCCCTTCCTTCATTGAGGTGACAGCCAACGCCTGGAGGTCTCTTACCAGGTATGACCCACCCCCAGCTAGTGAGTATGAGCTGGGTGCAGAAGCCAGCCCTTCTGAGATGCACAAGCTATCTACTCCAAGCCTAGGCCAAGGGCCCAAGGAGCAGAGGAAAGGAGCCAGCCCTTCAGCCCTCAATCAGCAACTGGGGTGCCCCAGAGCTTTGAGAGGGCTCAGTGAGACCTGAGCACCAAGGAAGGAGCTGGCAGAGGAGAGTGGATGAGGGTGGGGGAAAAAAAGCAGGACTCTCACTCACCTCTTGCACTAATGGAAACCCCGTATCGACCACATGTGTTGCAGGCCAGGCTGACCTGAGTGTGTAGACACACTGGCTCACCCAACAGCCAGGCCTTCTTACTGAAGGGGAGGAGATGCTAAAAGATGTACCCTAGAAGATGCAGCCTGGCAACACAGGGCAACAATGCTAAAAGGAGATGCTAAGTACAGGTGCCCTGTCACTGGGACTGAGTATGTCCAAGGCCTCTGACAGGGTCACAACACATAAGCACAAGCAGAGCTGTATCACAGAACTCTCCAAGTCACAGTGGCATGTGCTCATGAGCCCTTCCCTGAGCACAGCTCGAGGAAAGCAGGCCACCCAGTCTCACCATCAGGCACCAGGAGATAGCAGGTCCAGATGCTAGGGACAGCCCTAACATTGATCAAACTACTCTGTGCATGAAAGCTTCTCTTCCTTACCTCATTTGATCTGCCTGACAATCCTAAGGTAAGGAGTATTGTCCCCCTTGTTCAGTTTAGACAGGGGCTCAGAGAGGCAAGTCACTAGCCCAAGGTCACACAGTAAGAAGTAATGGAGCCTGCATTCAAACTCAAGTAATTCTGACTTGGCAGATCCTGCTATTCCCACTCCCCTAGGTGGTACAGGTGAAGACCAAGGACCAGCAGGTGAAGAATAAGGACCAACAAATCAACACCAAAAGGCAAGAAGTAAGGACACTAAGGACCAGCAGGCAACAGATTGATGTTCAAAGTCACATGAAAAAACGAAAGAAGAAAAACCTTCCTACTCTCATCCCAAGCACATGGTCCCATTAACTGAGGTCTACTTCTCCCCTTTCCGCCTCCTATTAAACCCCAGAATTCCCACTCTCTCAACAACCCCTCAACTTTTCCAACATATGTAGACCCACAAATTTATTTCTTACATCTATTTAAACCATAATAGCTTTGGCAGAAGGAAGGTGTTGCTGCCTGGCTGAATGAGCCTAGGCATTGGCATCTGTCTGGGCAGAGCCTTACCAGAGAGGAGCATGGCTCCCCAACCAGGCTCACTCCACCCTCACTGTCTTCTCCAAGAGCTGCCCACACTCCTACATAATTAATGGGGAGATGACCCCTAAGCCTCAGAGCACAGGAATGTGCAGAGGGAGACAGTAGGAGGTGTGGGCAAAGGGATACTACAGCCCACCCTGTCTAGGGTCAGATCCATGATCACCCCTGCCTGGCCCTGCTTAGACCCTCCTGATATGGCTGCTTCTGTCCTGATAGAGCAACATGGAGACTCGGCATGACGGGATGTGGGGAAACACAGATGCAGTCCATTCCTCCCAAAGATCCCACCCACAGACAGCACCCTACCACCACCACCATCCACACCTCCATTGTGCCAGGAGCCCTAATCCCACGTAGGGAGACAACCAGCTAATATCCTTAGTCCACGGAAAGTGCACTCCTTCAAAACAGCCTTGCAGAACACTGGCCATTGTAACACTAACACCCAAGATCCCTGTCCTCCTCCCCCTTCCCTGCAAAGCTCAGCTCACACCTGCCTGCCTCCAGAAAGCCTCCTGGGGCCTTCCCATCCACATACCCAGAGTTCAACTCAGTCTGGCACTTATCACACTGAACAAATCACCTTTTGTCTCTGCACCAACCTGTGAGCTATTAAAGGTCAAGGTCCCCAAGGCACAGATGCCCATGGAATGTTTATTAAAGAAGCGAATGGAACTGTTGAGTCAGATCAAGCCAAAGTACTGCGGCCTGTTTTCACATAGGAAGCATTGATTTTGCACAGAACTGCAGCTCCAGCTTTTGAACTGAGAACATGGATGTAAAGACAGAGGGAAGAGGGGACATGCCATGTCCCAGTCCCTCCCACAGGCCAGGGGCAGGTGAAGGTAAGGTACCCAATGACTTATCTGGGTCCCCAGGTGAATCACAGAACTGAGACCCACATGGTTGCTCTCTGTTTCCACTCACTCCCTGCATTTCTGCAGCCTGGCACCAGCAAAGGCAGCTGCCCAGAGTGCAACTTTTTTTTTTTTTTTTTTTTTTTTTTTGGCCTTAAAAGGTAGCTATTGAAAGGATGTAACACTAAGGCAAGCACTACTCAAGGTTGAGAATAACAAATATTTACAGCGTTTAAACATAACCTTATTTTGATGAGGTCTACATATTGCTCATCACAATTTGTACCATCCTCAAAAACATTTTATGTGGGAATAAGTGATGCCTGGGCATATAACAGGATCCAGGGGGTGCCTTAAGAGGTGCTTGTGTCTCAGTCCCCACTCTAAGAATTCAAGGCAGGCCTGCCCTGGAGTGGAGTCAAGACAGCCAAGGAGCCCCAGATTGTAGGGAGAGGAGCAGAAAAACCTGCTGAGAACCTATCCTCATGACTTAGAGATCCCCACACTTCTCTGAGTGACAGGACCTATTTTCAAACTTCAAAAGCGGCTCCAAACTATATGGGAAAACATAATTGCCAATGATACCTCAGACAAGGGTCTGATCTCCAAAATATATAAAGAACTAATGTGACTCAACACCAGGGAGACAGACAGCCCAATTAAAAAATGGGCAAAGGACCTGAACACACAACTCACTGAGGAAGATATACAAAGGGCCCAGAGGCATATGAAAGAATGCTCAACATCGCTAGTCATCAGAGAGATGCAAATTAAAACTGCATTAAGATACCACCTCACACCTGTCAGAATGGCAA